>JAHWFP010048727.1:43891-66516 GCA_023313725.1 Lithobius niger | reverse complement strand
AAGGTTGTTCAGGCATTACTGTATGTTGAGGCTTGTACAATGTGCAAACAGCCAGGTGTTCGTTTAAAGCGTCGCGTGACGAAACAAAGAAATACAGTAAGGACAAACGTACCTGGTATTGTTAGTGTATGTTAAATGATTAAAATCTTTAATGTAGCAGTAATGCTGCCCCTTGAGTAGGAGAAGCTTCACCTCTGGGCAATTCGTCCGTTTGCTAAGATGAAGAGGAAAAGCTATTTTTCATATCCGTACAGGAAAATAGCTACGTTGTTTTGAGCTTCAAAATTTGGGTATTTCATGCACAGGTGTCGGGGAACTGATTACAGTTAAAGTCAATTTACTTTCGTATCTGGTGTAATGCTCGACTCTGTTTGGGTTACGGGGGGGCTGGATGTAGCCCTGCCAGAACGGAATACACGAAACACCTGTTAAACACCTAAAACAGCATGTTTTTGTAACAAGTAATCATCCAATAAAACGGTACCACACCCACCAGCGTGAGGTGTCTACTTTCCCACGTGAATAAGCACAACGTGTTATTTTTGAAATTGCTGTACTGATTGCGGTCTGTATATCATTGGGATTAAGGATCGTTAAAACTGTGCTGCACAGGTAAATGGGCATGGTCGTCACTTCACCGTTGTAGTTTGTTTTTTCCAGTAATAAAGTTAGACACAACAAAAATTTAAATTGCATGTAACGACCTTGTAACGTTGCAAACAGCTGATCTAGGTAAAAACGGAAGGAAGCAAAATATTCAACATCGATCGTAGATGGAGGCACGTCGTACACGAAACGTTGAAAAAAATTATTAAAGGCAGAGGCTCGAGCGCATAATAGACCAACATTTTCTTGAAAAACAGTAGAATGATGCAGAGCATTATGTCGCACAAAGGCATCATCAGTTTCAAACGTTTGCCTGCAGGTAGTACAGGTTATGAGGTGACGACGCAAGTGACGTCGCAGGGCGATACCTGTAGTAAACGCATTACTGCAGGTATCACAAATGTAAGGTCTACGTGTATGACGCCATCTTACATGGTTGGTCAGGATCTTAGCAGTGGCATACGTCCTATCGCACTCCGGACACTGATGAACCATTCTCTAGAAATAAAATACAAATAAATGAAAAGCAATCTTTCTACCACTAGTATTTATAGACACACACCCTTTATGTCACTCCTGATTTTTTAAAAATTTCTAATCAAGAGCAACAGAAACTAAAAAGAAAAAACCTACCTTTTTTCTTTTAATTATTCATTACGTAATTCCTTTACAAATTTGTACACAAACTGATTGGGGTTTCTCTTAGCTTTAAGAACTTTAACAACATCGCTAGAAGAGTGACCCATACATCTCATTAAAATAAAAAATATGCAATAATAACCACAAGCTCATGTATTGCGGGCCTGAAACTGAATGTCATTACACCACCATTGATTAGTACAATGTTCGTTTAAATATTCGAGGGTTGAAAGTGATAAAGGCGAGAATCCCATTGGATCGAAGTAGTCACAGGCCCCCAGAGCAACCCAGTGTGAGCCAGGTTGGTTGCAGGGATCTAAATGTATGACAGACCACCCACGAAAATTAGGCACGTGATTCGAAGGTTAAGTTCCTAATAAAGTCGGGCACCTTGGCCTCAAAAAGCATTGATTTTGGCGGTATTCATTACGTGGATAATAAGTTTCTTCTTTCGTCAATTTCTAGTATGGCTTCGTGTTCACCCAGCGTCAGAACAGTAACGTTTTGGGCTAAATTCGCAGAAAACACAAGTTCCAGTCGAACAACACTATTCTTTACGAGACTTACATGGTCTGCTTCATTGGCCCCGTGATCATCGGTAAGGTCGAAGGAGAACGCCATTGTAGGCTACGTGTCGAGTCATAGCAACAATTATGCGACTGGGCACATTTCCATTAAAGGGATTATCCACCAGGCCACTTCTTACTCCTTGCACCAAGATATGGGTTCTAAGTTCGGTTTTCCGGTAAGGATACTTTGCCAGTGAACTACTTAAAACCTTTGCGTGAGCTACTAAAAGGTTGGGTGAAGGTGTTACTTTGCAAATGTATAACGCTGCGTCTAGAAACACAGCAATAGGATCAAGATTGGCTTGCTGACCAGCGGGAGTCAAGTATAAATAAAAAGGAGCTGTACGTGGAACTAGGCCAAACTTGATTTCAGTTTTATTTAAGATTAATCTAGGTTGCATAGCCAGGTCAAGATGTATGCGTCCTAATAATTCAACCGTAGCACCCTCGGCAATACGAGCTTGTCTAACACCAGCCGTACCCTATAGCGCCGAGTATAATTGTGTATTTTTTGCTTCGCCAGAATAACTCAACAGTGTCTGAAGGTATGCTTTAAAACCATAATTATCATTCGTATTACCGGCCAATTTTCCATTTAAAAAAATTAGAAGACTCTCAGCAGCCGTTGCATTTTCACCATCTCCTTTAGTCACATGCACTTTATGAAACAATAAAGTCTGTGAGAGGTCCACGTAACTTTCGTTTCCTGGAACAATGAATTCGATAACCTGATTTGCAGAAACTGGAGCCACCGGTCGGTACTCCTCGTATTTCGTCTTTGAAAAAGAAAGTTGAGTAGGTTGTATACTAAACAGGTCCAAGGGACTCAATAAACAATCGCAGGAATAAGATTTTCATGATGACTGGCTGACTGACTGAGCAAAGGTAAAGCACCCTCCCACTTTATATAGGGATAATCCAAAACAGTTTTAATAGTGATCCTTTTTTTAGTAGTCTTCTTTTTAGTTTTATCAGTTTTTTTAGACGTATGTTTTCGTTTTTTACCTGCCCCAGACCCCCGTTGGAGCTTTTTTTCTAAATCACCCATCATCCACCTAAAACATCAGCTCCAATACCGACTCCAGTGCCCAAAGTAACTACCTATACTTTTCAAGAATGGCATGGCCATCCACCCAAGTGTCGCGAACACGGACCCCAATCCGTGACCGGCCTGGTGAGTCTGTCCATGAAGACGGGGAAGTGATTACCACCGGCCTGACCCGCGTAATAATTCGTATATGGACATGGGTACTTCATGATGACGTAATGATGACACGCCTCGAGCCACTTACGCTTTTATAGGCATCAAATGTAAACTAACAATGATACGTCCCCACGTGCCAAATGGTATTTTCGTTTTATCAGCGTTTCTAATATCCACCGATATATTATGTATCGTGTCCCCCAACAAAGGATGATAATGTAGTCTATAAAATATGGCGTTCATGTCATCCCCCTTCCTTCCCTCAACGTCGAAAATTTCAACAAAGGTGCTTCTACGTCACCGACGAATTGAGGGGCTATGACATCACTATAAACCCATAGCGACTGAATAGCCCTATCGTAATAGGGAAACATCAAACCCATCGTTTCGTAATAAGTTGGAAGGTCGTTGGCAAAATCCTCACTTTCAAAATCAACTTTCTCAGCTAAACCTCCACTTAATTTTAAATAACTATCCCCCTAGGAGATCTTAATTGTCTAAGCATATACTTCCTGTACCTCTTGTTGTAAACTAAACGTGGAAAAGCATGTTCTTCAGGATTTTCAACAAACATCCCTGTTAATATCATTAGCCAAATGGAGCAAAGTACCAAAATACGTCCCCCTTTTAACGCACTCTAACCTAACTGCACCTTTTTTAGGACTTCTTAACGTTAAAATTATTAGGAAATGACATTTGACACAAAGCTACTTCGTAAGGCCTTTCCAAATGAATCGGTTCGGCTAATTGCACAGTGTACTTTTGTTAAGTGTTATTAGGGTATAGGTTCATAGATGCGTTCGACGGTAAACACAAATAGAAATCAGCACTCATTTTTAAATATCTTCGATATCAGTTACCCAGCTATTAAAACTAGACGGATATCCCAACCACTTCACAAAATATTCTGTCAGGTTTCCACGTTTCCTGGTCTTGAGTACCTTCTCCACCTTATATACAGACGGAGGACTTACAGCTTGTAGTTCTTGTTTGTACCAAGTGCCCAAAATATCGTTATTATCGTAATCTCTAACTATACGTACGAATAGGGTGTTTCCTATTTTCCCCTTTAATGTAAATAATTTCTTCGGTCCAATTTGGAGTGTAGCCCCTGTCAAATATTTTAGTTCTAAGCCCCATTCTGACGGGGTCCCCCACTTTAAACCCCCCTGCCCCGTACAGATTAACATAAACTTCACCCTTGTTAGTACGGTTTACCTGCGATTGCATCTTTCGTATACTTCTGTGAAAATAATGATTATAAGCATGTACAATGTCCCTAAATCATCTTGTACCTATTAGTGTTATTTGCGTGTAAAAACGGCTTAAACGTCCGTGTATGGTTCTTATTACACGTTCGGCTACGGAACACTTAATATTTTCATTCCTAGTTATGTAATGGTGTACGTTAAACCTCTTAAACACCCTTTGAACCGAACCGGCTAGGAATTCTCTTCCGGAATCCGACCAAGCGGCTCCGGGCACCCTACCCCTGCTAAATACCTCTGTTAATGCAGCGCTCATAGTAACCCCATCTTTATGCTTGAGAGGCAATGCGAACAACACTTAGAAAATAAATCAACAACAACCAATAAAAAATTTATCCCATCATTGTACCGAACTAGATTAGACACATCCATTAAATCCATTGCCCAAATCTTATCGATCTTATCTGATTAGATTGGGCAGCCAGCCAGTCTTTAATAGACGTAAAAGTGATTTTATGTCCTTTGGCTTTGGTAGCTTTGTACAACTTGGCAACGCCGCCAAAACTTCCAGGGTTACGTTCGTTGTAGTAAATATTATGTAAAATATCATTAGTGGAATGCCTCGTCCCACCCAAAGGCTGATCGGGCGGCATCCTTTACGAGAAATGTACCGGTTGCCTGCTCAGGATCACAGACGGGGGATGCTTTAGGACGCTTAGGAACAGGTTTGTACACGTCCGAACGACGTATAGCCGCTTTATAGGGAATAGCTCTTCATATATCGCCAACCAGGAAGCCGATGTACCTTTTTTCTAAATTTTCTATTGTCAGTAATAGCGCCGTGTATCAATTCTACAACATTCGACCCTTCGATCGTTTTACCTTCGTGTACTAATTGACCCATATGGTCGTAATACATGTCTCCGCTCTCTAGTACACGTTTAATTCGTCCTGTATTTTTTAGGTAAAACGGAAAAGTCTACTTGGAATCCTTCTGGTTTGTCTTCTACACTAGCATCTGTAGACGATTGCGCGTCTAAAGTAGACCCATTACTAGTGCCACTAGGTCCGCTGGAAATAGGGTGGACGGCCGGCAGAGCTGGGCGAAGAAGCCAACCCCACAACCGCAGGGGCGGCTGGGCCTCTAACAACAGTGGCCACCTGTGACGTACCAGTTGATGGTGCAGCAAGCATTACCTTCAAGGCGTCAGCTTCATATTTTTTATCAACGTTCAAGTAGCGTTGAAGGGCTTGCGTGTAGAGCTTACTTTTCTCATATTCCGAGAGTGTGGTCTCGGCTAAAATGTCTTTCATAGTATCATCCAGCTTGTTTAGGGATTGGGTGAAAGCCGAACGAGGGTGGGGGGGTCATCCGATCGTCCCTAACAGTGACGTCACGGATACCAACTGCATGCGTTTGTACATTCTTCACCTACTTCTTAGCAAACTGCCCAAAACCACTAAAACCGGCGTTAACGGGGATCCTAAGAACCCACCTTTTTGGTTCCTGAGTAATTGCGTGTGTTTTTGTTTTTGACTGCAGCTTCTGGAAGACAGTTTTTAAAGTAATTTTTTTGTATTTTTTAAGGCTTCTTCTTTGGTGCGAAGTTAGTGGGACTTTTCCGTTTAGCAAATTTAAAGACGCAACGCACAGCACGTTCCTCACTTCTGGGCAATTGAGTAAAATGCGTTTAATACGTTTTGACGTCATTTTGGAACGAACTAATTCTAATAAAGGAACAAAATCCAGGTATTTGGTAGCCATTCATGTAACGGGTAAATAAACGATGATCAGCATTTTGAGAACGTTCGAACGGAACCTCAACGTTTCGGATGATAACGTGTGCAAATCGATTAAAAGGAAATCACGTTGAGGTTACGTTCTAATGTTTTTAAAATACTGATCATCATTTATTTACCCGTTACATGAATGGCTACCAAATACCTGGATTTTGTTCCTTCACGAATCAATCGTGGCTATTGTAATAAGAGGAATTTATGACTAGCAGCGAGATAGGAATAGTACTGCGCCAAACGTAAAATAAACGGATCGTTAAGATCATAATCACGCTCTGAGTGTATGGCTAACCATCCTGGGAGCAAATAGTATATATCGTAATTATTTATTTATTAATTGCTATTTTCTAATAACATGGCAAGAAATATACGTACAGGGTGTTCGAATAAAATCATAGTGGATTTTGAGTCAGAAAATCAGCCCATTCGCAGATTTGTCCCACTGATTCTTTTACAACATTAAATTGCTCGACTGAAATGTCAATTGTTTTCCGGTTAAGCATCACAAAGCTCAATCGTTTTTTCCAATCCACAGTAAAGTAAGACACCAAACTTGGCGGTTGTGTACAGAATTTCGGCTGGTCGTGGCCCATTCAGGTTAATTGACCACCTATCAAAATGATTTACCATATCACCCCAATCCTGCAAATTAAAGCAGACTCCGTATCCAGTCGGGACATAAGTAATGGGGGTAGCCGTATAACGTCTCAAATGGACTCGAATTACTCCGTCAAAATCCGAACATGTAAGGTAAATATTTCCTAAATCCACGCTCATCTGTGGTTTCAAAGGGAAACTCATTTGTTCAGCCATTGTATTAGAATGTGCAAATGATAAATACTAATAACGAAGACGATTCTATAAAAAAAAAAAAAGGAGCAGCATTAGTAAAATTCTTGAGCTCCGCACATTAACGTGTTACAGCATTCATTGATGGAAACCCTAGAATTGTTCAGTTTTCTCAGTTGACCTTTGGTTAACTTTACAAGCTCTAAAGTGTGGGTCGAATAAGCCACGTATTTGGACCCGTCCGTGCAGAAATATGAGACAATTAAAGTTGGAGTTACGTATAACAAACGCGCTAATCCGTCTTGAAAGTATTTCAACCGTTCATCTAATCATCGATTTGATAAGTCTTCCTTTAAAATAGAAAATCCTTCGGCAGCAATCCCTCGGAATCGTATCTCTGTATATTTACTTTAATGACGTCATTAAAGTAAATATACAAACTCGACTATATAACCTGATCCAAGTTCTCAGGTTGCAGACATAGTAAATAAAGAAATAAAACAAGAACGATATATAGATAGCATGAAGAATGTTATTAAAAAAAGAACCAAAATTAACCCTTAAGTTGTTATTTTATTCAGTTAAACAAAACATTAAGGTGCAAGCAATTTGTTTGCTCATTAAAAAAACAGTTTACCAGGAGTTACGTAAAGAAGCTAGGAAACAAGGATGCGTTGTACGCCTAAGATGCACTTTTCGGAAATCATGTCACGTGCATTTGTCAATAATTGCACCTGTTGCTCATTTAATAGATACTCTGTTCGTCCGACTTTGTTCCTAACACAACGTGTTTACGTTTGACACCGTCCGAATACGCTCCAAACACTTATGTGTTTGTGTTCGATACCACCATAATACGATACGTACAATTTACTAAAATCGTTAAAAACGACGCAATTTATTAGACGAGTCATGGTGCCGTCATCATCGTCCTTATCCCGCAAATACGCTAATAATTTAGGGAGGTAACCTTCAAATTGCGACCAAAGCATAGACAAAGCAAATGTAGGTCCATCTACAATGTGCTTACGTATGTCCACAAACACATCCTTGTTTCGTTCGCCTACAGTGATTAACACGTCCTGTCCTAATTCGATCGCCCTATTATTTTAGCAACAAATAAGTAAATAAACGGTGTAATACAAATACGCTTTTTCGTCAATACTAAAAGTAAACAAATGCAGAAATAAACGTGACGTACGAGACTGCCCCTTCAACACTCAAAAATCTTATCACGTTAATTAATCAATTCTGTCAGTTGCTGTCTATTTAACTTTAAACTTTAAAAGGTGTCTGTTGAAAACACGATGTATTTACTGCTGTTTTCGTTGAAATATGAAACGATAAAGTGTTTCTGAAATATACAACAGACGTTCCTTATCACTATCAAAACACGAATCCCACAATAGGAAAAGGTGCTCTATTTCATGCCAGTCCCACAAATGAATAGAAACACCGTCCGAGGTGTACACCCCATTCTCATCTTGATTTCGAATTATTTCTTTCAGATGTTCATTCACGTAAATTGCACTGACCGACATAATTTCCTAACTCAAACGTTGATGATTTTTTTTCCATGATTAGAAATAGAAAAACAGCAACAGATACTATCGATATATGAACTATTACCAAAGCCCCTATAAATAAAGACATACGTAGAATTTAGCACTTAAGACATACGTAGAATTTAGCAGTTGAACTTTAAACCACACTTTGTTCAAATAATAATAGTAGCTACTTACAAGTGGTGCAATGTTTACAGCGTGGAGGTTCGAGCGAAATGCAACGGAGTACCATGTCGTAATCAAGGTTTTCTATACTCGAATTTTTTTGGCAAAGAGTCAAATACATTCCGTGATAATACAGCATCATAGTTTGTGCATTGCATCAATTAATTTATTTCTCCCCAATTATCTATTTGTCAGCCCATTTGACTAGTTTCCACATATATCTGTAATTAAGTGGGGGATTTATTATTGTCTACATACCAGCCTACTTGGCTAGTTTGCACATAGACCTATATGACTGTAATTGACTGATTTATCACTGTTAATTACGTAGTTTGACTGCATACATTGACTGGAGATGCTAATAAAAATAAACATGAAATAAACACTGAGTCGTTAAAATACACAAACATAAACGAAGAGCTCCGGTAGGGTTCATGGCAAGAATTTTTTTTAATTTTTTTTTTATTTATTTACATATCAGTTGTTGGTTTCCAAAAGGAATTTACAATAGTAAATATATTTTGTAACGACAAAAAAATAAACAAAGTAGCAAAACCAAGCCAAAACGAGGCAACATTCAATAGATAGTAGCAAATCAAAACATCCAAAATACAACGAATAAATACAAAACAACACTCCCAGCTTAGTCATCATAAAAGTATCTAAGGTCTTCGGAAATATAGCAATCGAGTGCAAATGACAGACCTGTCTCTTTCACGTCAGCTTTAAGGCGACCCCTTATTAAATGATTGAAGGCTGTATCTTGGATCAGCTTTAAGGATTACAGTCTCGTCTGTTTTACGTCAACTTTAAGGTGACCCCTTATTAAATTGAAAGGCCATTAGACCGACGGGTCTTACAGTACTTTAATTAGACGAAATATAACCTACTTGTCCATAATTTCGTGTGAACCTGACAGACTTCCTGTTCTTGGATTGTCTTAAAGCTAATGTAGTTTACTCTTTAAGCACGAGACCATTAACAACCCTTTCGTTCGTGCCAACACAACTAATTTACATTTGTCTTTATTGCCTCGACCCCCCTGAACCCTTTTAATTCGAACTTGAAACTATGTTTTATTTCATTAATTAAGGTTTCCTCTTAGTTAATGTGCATTTCTAGTTTTTTTTCCTTTTTTGGATAGATGGATCGTGGTGCGGAAGGTATTTTATCATTCAGTCAGTAACATGGAGGCATGTAGGTTAAAAGTGGATCAGTTTTTGGAACGGTTGCTCGTATGTATATTTTCTTGTTTCTGCAGTTATCTTTATCGTTTCCATAATTTCTTAGTTTCGTTTCAGTTCTTTTCGTCTTTTCTTAGTTTCGTTTTGTTTGATTTTATATATTTTTTAAATTTTATTAGCTGAACGATGAGAGTTTGATTCTAACGAACGTAAACATGTCAATCCCCCCCTTACGATAATTTTTATTTATTTATGTTTTTATTTCATTTAACTATTTTTTTTTGTTCGTTATACAATATTCTGTTTTGTTAGGCACCAGAACTTCAACTGGTTGCACTTTTCTTCAGCTGCATGTTTCGCTGCATTGGTGTAAGTTAGAGATCTTTTCTTTTTTTCCCACTTTACTACTTTTTATCGTACAGTCAGTAATTCATTATCGATTTACTGTGTGATAAAACCTTGGATATGGTGATCTTTTTCGGAGGTGGAGATCTGGAAGTTGGGGCTCTTCCCTGTTCCCAATGTGGAATTTGTGGAATTTGTCATGGTCCACATTGTCAGGACTGTGGTTACCCCCATGACCCACTTGAGTTTAGCTACTTTACGTTTCTGCATAATGAAAACTCAAATTTCTGCACCGTTCATTCCATCAGCTTTAACGTAATAGCCAGTTCGGTTTCAGAAGCCACTTGCACTTTGTATATATTATTTTGGAATGTATTTTGGTCTCGGAACCTCTGACCCACGTTCGTGCTTAATGGGAAATACTTTGTACACTGTATTCCATGGTTTCAGTCTTGGTAAATCTAATGCCCTCTTTTTCCAATCACAACCATGTGGGCTTCCGTATCTGCCGGTGCGTTGGCGACGGTGACGAGTTTAGTGAATGGGCTCGTTGCGTTCTATGTACTGTGGGGTGTGTTCCAAGGATGGAGTAGAACTCGTGTCCCATTAGACAATGTTGCGTTCTACGTACTGCGGGGTGTGTTCCAAGGATGGAGTAGAACTCATGTCCCGTTAGACAACTATACTACTGTCTACGAGGGCATCTCTGTACCACCTCCCTCATTCGCACCTCCTACTCCAGCCCACGTGGATTACCACCTTTACGAAGACATGGAACTCGTGCCTATGCCACCCGCCGTCACCACCATGCAACATAGGGTGACAGCCACGACGACAGCACAGGCTGAGTCCTCTTTAACAACTTTACCATTTACTGTAGTCGACCTAACCACAGCCAGGCAGAATCTTCATTGCACTCCACCTTCCACCACGAAAAGTGCGACTGGTGGAAAGGTGACGGCTGGTGGAATTTCAGTAAGAGTTTTAGGTTTTAAAGTATTTTGGTTTTTTTTTTATTTCTTTTCGTTCACCTGTGGCAATTATTTGTCCACAGTAATCCATTCCAACAGCGTGAATACATCACTGGTGATCCACCCTCCTCCTCCCATTGAAAAAAACAGATGTAATAAAAGAAGAAAGAGAAAATACACTGTTGCAACCAGAGGATGATTTTCCCTCCATTCTGATTATCTAGGATACTGTTGAATAGGATGGAACCATCGACTTATTTCTACGGAACAAAAACATGCACTAGCTGCTTTTGCAATAAAATTGTTTGTTAGTGGGAACACTTGGGAAAGGAACACATTGTTTTTAATGGTATATACTGGTGTTATCATAATTTCTTCAATTGTGATATTACCAGTTTGGGAATGGTATTGAGTAGAAATATTGCTAGGCAAACGTTCATCAAAATTTGCTTCGTCACTAAAAATTATTATCGCTGTAAATTTACACTTTTAAACTTTACAATCTTTCGATTTAATTGCATGCCTCGTGATTTCTTCATTAAATATTTTTTTCAATTTATTTCAAAATCACAAGCGTGGTTTCCTCTGGGATATCCCCAGTTTGCCCACGAAAATATTTTGTTGGTTTTTTAACTTACAGCACATCAGTTTTTTTCGACATTTCCCAACAGCTTTGATAGGAGCTTAAATAGATTAAGGCGAACCTATGTACGATTTTTGTTCATGAGGTCATTTGCGATCTGGTGGCGTTATCCATGAACGGTTGCCAGCTTCCATTTCATCCATTAAGATTCACACATCGTCTGGCCTCTTGCCAACAACACACTAAGTGATTTAAGACATACTAATCATTAAAGCAGATTTTTATTACTGAATAGTATTGTTCACAACTCCGTCAAGAACTACAGACAAGTGTAAAAACAATGTATAGGTTTCATAGTGCTTTAATGGTATGACACATAACTGAGCATTCTAGAGGATATTAATTTTACAAAAACATCATTCTCAATGAATTCTTGATGTTTAGTATTCTGAGCATCTGCACAGTCTGCCATTAACAGTACCCCATCAGTGACAAAATTCTTCTCACTACAATTCGGTGACAAAATATGTCCATTGTTGGCACGACCTTGTAGTCCACTGTATAATAAATAGTGTCGAATATCAACAAAATTACTGCAATCAACTCAAGGTAGGTTGACAATTTCATACGAAAATCCATCTTGTTTGTACTGCCCCTGATTAAGAGAGTATCTCTTCCGAGTACAATCATTTACTTATATAGTAAGTATAATGGGTTATATTTCTCCGTGACGTCATATTGCACGTAGCAAAACCAAAACTGATTTTATGTAGTAAGATAAAATAGTGAACTACTCTATGACTGCAATGTCATAGTGTATGTGGCTGAACCGATGACCTCATGCACAGACGCACATACACTGACAACCGAAAGCGAAACTGACACCTGGGTCAAACATCCTTAGTGAACCACCATCTTGGATTGTGACGTCACAATCGGAAGTGACGTCATCGATGACGTCACGTGACGTGTGACGTCACTTCCGTGCTACCGCTGTACTCATTACCACTACTGCTAACAAAGTATTCATCGACAAGAATTGCTTCATACAAGATGAGGAGAAGGCATACTTCGAAGCCACGAACAAACCAATTAGAAATCTAAGTCAACCACCTTTACCGAGTAATGCAGCTACAAAAAAAATTTGGACGACAATTGTTTCACGGTAATCAGTTTATGCATGAAAAGCCCATTGGCTAAAGAAATCGACTGGTTCGTAAATTCAGGACCGTTTTCAAGCTACATTAGTACAAGTTCTGGTTTAATTCGTAAAGCAATTTATACTGCAGCGATCCGAGCATAGAACTGGTTACTAATTAATGTACAGCAGGAATGAAAAAGTTTTTGATTACTAAAATAAAGGACGAGCATTCAATAACCACCTTTTTGACACTCCTTACGAAATAGAAAAAAATTCGGCCATCGCAGTACACACACTCGAAGATTTTCAAACAGAAGAATTTATTTTCAGTTATATTTGCACGTAATTACGACAGCATGATTACAGCTTCGAAATGGTGGAAGCCAACTCGTCAGCATGATTACGACAGTCGTAATTTCAGTTCCTTAGGAAAAATAAACAAAAGTGTCCACACCAAATCTGGTCAAAGTTTTGTACGCGTTCGTAATTGTATTTAATTCCCGTCTTCAAGTAGTTAACAACGGACTGGGGAGGACCCATATTGCCATAACTATCGAAATAACAGGGTTCACCTGCAACGGTGGAATAGGCGACGAAGTGAATCCTGTCTCCATTATGGAAATCTTCCAAGTTTAAGATTCCGTTTTCACCAGTAGACCTAAGTTTTAAAGGAAGTGTGGCTTTACTAAAAGCACCTTTAAATTTCGGAATTTTCATTACTCTAGCCAATGCATTTAACTCAAAGTTTGTTAAAGGTTTATTAAAGTCTATTAAACCTTGGGTGGTTTTAAGTAAAGACCTTTACCACGGGGCAATTTTTTTTGGTGGTTTTCTCTTCTTCTTCGACCCGGAACCCTCCACTTACTTGTGATGTCTCACGAGTTCAGCTAAAATTGTTGCATCGTTTTGTGCCTTTTTTATGGCAGATACCACCCTTGCAGTTCCTCCTCTTTTTTATTATTTAATAAACAACTTCCACTTTGCCTCTATCCAACTTTAGATTCATTTTCCTGTCGTCAATGAGCAGAACATGACAGGTAGTATTAGCCGGAACGGCTGCTATAAATTTAAGTTTGACTTGAACATCCACGATTCCCGCCTGAAGCCGCTCGGACTGTTTTGAACAATCCTACACCATGAGAGGATAGGCTTTCTTGAATTACAGCAAGTCGAAACTCAAGTCGTTGTGTCATAGCACAGCTGCCTAAATTGCTGCGCCATCCTGTACAGACTGAAGTACTCTCTAGTAGCAAAATTAGTATTTAGAGCCAGAAATGGAAAACGCTCCAGGAAAGCGCCAGGTAAAGTTGGTATTTTGAGGGAGTTCGCAGCTGTCATAATGCCACTGCCTAAATCCACGGTCGCTCCGTGGTCGATGAGCTCGTCCGAAGCAGTGACATGTGATATGTGCCAACTGATGCTATTCTAAACGACTTTGCCATTGGCTGTTGCCGCGGCTTTGAAGATGGCATTCGTATTGCTCGCTCGCATGAGTGTGAGCACATGTTTAGTTCTGTAAATAAGCTTATAACAATTTTCAAAAAATCCCATGACGTGTTCCCTTGGGAGATGTTTCAATGATGATGGATGCAAGCCGCTGTTTGAAACCCAAGTTGTTGGTTAGTTCAGCGTCGACGGAAACCGCACTATCCATTGTCCAGCACTGGCCGAGCAAATCCGGTTGTTCTGCCGACCCATAGGTAAGCAGTCCCTTCATTAAGGTCCCGAATCCCGGATAATTTAACTCATCCACTTTTTTATCACCTAGATGGTTTTTTATATCAGAAAACAGGAACATGGGAGCATTATTAATCAGACTGACAACATCGGCGTCCACGTATGCCGAGTCATCATCTTTCAGCAACCTCCCTTTATTCAGGAGGTAACTGTTGGCCACATGCAGTAACAAATCTTATTTTCGACGTTTATACGGATTTCTGAATTTAGTTTGCTGGGTGCCGTTATTTAGGCAAGAATTGCCTATGATATCAGTGTGTACGAAACGTTTATTGACGGGCATAATTTGTCCACAGTATTTTGGCTTTCTTGGGTTTTAAATAATTCACTAATTCAAAGCCCAAGATACCAGCTAAACTCTTGTTGCCGGAAAAGGATATTACGTAGTTCGGATCGGTAATTAACAAGTCGGTTCTTAAAGTGTTTAGATTTGGAAGAATAGAAATTGCTTCTTTGCTGTGGCCATTTGCGTCTATCGCCGATTTGATAAATTTATTTAAATCTTCAATTTGATAGGCCCCACTTGTCGGTTTTTCACTAAATATCAACAACATCTATCAACAATTTGTATAATATAATCTGAGAGGAAATTGAAGTCAGTTAAATTCTCTACAAACAAGTGAATATAAATTTTTGGCTTATCTTTCATCGTTTTCGAGAAAATGACGTTCAAAGAAGGGAAAATGGGGAAGTTCATGCGCTTGCGGAAGGAAAACAAGCACCATCTTGGATTTTAGCACCCAGTTTTTTGGGTTTTAGGATGTCCTGAAAGGGGAAACTATTCATTCTTACCCTACATTTTATAGCTTAGATAGGGACCATCCAACACCTGTTTAAAGGTGAAGTTGTAATGGTGTGTCTCCAAAATTGTGTTTGGTAATTTTCGTTTTCAAAGTGCTCTTTACAAGCTTTTTAATAGCCAGAAATGGATATGCTTAGGATATTCTAAAGGTGGAGATCTGTTCTTTCCATCTGGTCTCTCCACCTAACCATGAAAAACCTAGAAAAATCTAACCATGTTCATTATGGGCTATGAGAAAACTCACAAGGTCAGTTTGAAACTGAAGGTAATAATAAAGGCCAATCGAACAGAATTTAACTTGCTTCAATTTCTTATTACATTACACTATACAGAGTAAGTTGAGAGATATCGAGTTATTTAGGAAAAATCTACAATTTGGAACTAAAAGCCAAGATGGTGGCTGCTTCCTCCCCCACCCTAGGAGACTCGTAGTATGTAGAATAGGAAGGTCTACAGACATTTTCGGCAAAAGAAATAAAAAACAATTTTTTTTCGAAATAGTTGCTTGACTAAGTGTCATTTTCTTAAGCCATTAATTTTGAAATTTTGAACAATTAATTTGAAATAATTAATTGACATACTTTAAAGAATTGATTTTTTTTTTAAATATTTTAAACCAATTTTTTCCTGCACTTAACTACTTTCCCAAAAAATATTTAAAAACTACGTGCCTGAACTTTATTCTTAAATAATATTAGATATTACAAAACATATACTTAGATATTACAAAACATTTTATTCATGATTTTTCCAAAAAAAATATATTACCACTGCTGTTACAAACAGAAAAAAAGTATTAAGTTACAGCGCCCTGACCGAATTCCCTCCCCACCTCCCCCATCCCTTCATGGTCCTGTAGCCTCCTCCCGGTGACCAAATTGGTTGAGGCGGTGAAAATTAGTGTAGATTTTGGAAATTCCAAAAACTACACTGATTTTTACAGTCCAGGACATCCTTTATAAAACAAATTCAGGGGTAATTTTCCCCAATCAGGTGAAGGGGGAGGGGCATACTTTACCTAATCAAGTGTAGGTGGGAGGAGCAATTTGTCCTTGACCTAATTAAAAATTAAAGGTATATATTGGAGGTTGAGAAATTCAGTGTGGTTTCAGAAATTTTTTTTTAATTAAAAAATATCAAGTCCAAAATGCAGTGTAAATAGGGTTCCATCCGTATTTATTTTAATTCTGTTAGATAGGGACCATCCAACACCTGTTTAAAGGTGAAGTTGTAATGGTGTGTCTCCAAAATTGTGTTTGGTAATTTTCAAAGTTAATGTTCCACTGAAAATAATTAGTAAAATCAAACTACAGTTTTAATTCAGACGACATGACAATTTTACATGTCTATCAGATAGTTTGGTTGAGTCCATTTCCGTTCACATATGTGCAACTCAAAAAAATATAAAACATTCTAATGCTATCAAGCGATTATTTGTATCGTGAAAAGGAATTTTGTCCATTTTATTTGTTCTACCAGTCAGCCAAGTACATTTCCGTTTAAAATGTCAGCCACCAAAAAGGTCGCGTTCCTTCCTGGTTTTGAAAGAAGAGAAAAAAAACTGACCTATTCATTTTTAATTCTTGTCAGTGCAACGTCAAAAGAGGAAAACACTTCGAAATCTGTTTACTACATTCTTAAGTGAGGCAGGTGGTGTTAAATCCATATAGGTCCAATTTGAGATAATTAAGGTTAAACAAACTTTCTCTTTGACACCGCCCATCTAACTCTGTAACCTTTAGCCCTATTATAGAGTAAGTAGGCACTTAGAAAAAAATGACATTGTTGGACTAGCTAAAAAAGTGCCAAAAAAATTCGAAAATTTGTTTATTAAATTTCTTTAAAACTTTCCATTTAACATCAAACGTCTAGCAAATGAGTTTAGATTTTAGTATAGGCATCAATTGGATTTATTTTTTAATTAAAGCATATATAAAGAATAAATATATAACAAGACATTTTTAATATAATTGTAAGTTACACATGGATTAAAGAGTATGGCAAAAACCATAGTCTCTGAAACCTAACAGAAAAAAATTTGTACCTTTACTGGAGACAGGTAGTGACGTCTTGAAAATGGCGGTATTTTTCACGGGTACTTGACATCACCTCCGATTTACACTGGTGCTGCCATGTTGGAAAACGGCTGCACTTCGTGGGTGCCGCCACCTTGAAAAAAATGACCTCACTTTCGGTCCACACTAGGATGTATCAAACCGTACAGTACCGTCACAAAAAATGTAGCAAAAAGCGGTTTTTCCACCCTCCTCCAGATTGTCAAAAAGCTAAAATGTAGCAAAAAGCTTTTTTCCACCCTCCTCCAGATTGACGAAAATTAAAAAAAAAAGGTGTGCCATTTTGGATGACGTCACATTCAGTGCGCATGGGTGCCACCATCTTGGATGACGTCACTTCTGGCGTCACGTCACTTCTGGCGTCACGTCACTTCCGGCGTCACATCACTTCCGGCGTCACATCACTTCCGGCGTCACGTCACTTCTGGCGTGACGTCACTTCTGGCGTGACGTCACTTCTGGCGTGACGTCACTTCCGGTCAAAAGGTCAAGTTCTACTCGGTGGGATTAACTTGGTGAAAGATCTTAGCATTTGATGTCATGACTTAAAACGGCCGGTTTATGTTCATATTTAAGAGAGCACGGACCCAAACTGGGTTATCTGCCCTATGATTAAGAGGGGAAATTTAGCTGAAAAAATCGAAGTGGAAAACCCCTATCTTTGACAGACCACAATCGACATGTGCACGAAGCATCACAGGTCCCTTTTCCTACCGAATATGCTAGACTATCTCCTAGTCCCATAAGTCCACAGCAGTAATGAACAATACAACAATGAAAACGGAAACGTGAGTCGTAATGGCACAGAGTGAACAATTGTTGCTTTTCCTACTGCTAAATATGGCAAGTTCGATGGCTTTCTGTTGAACACTAAAGTAAACATAATAGAAAACAAAAACGCGATCATTTTCTGTTTATGGTAAGGTAAAGTGAACCGAAGTCAAAAGAGCAAAAGAACACGAATATTAAACACTAAATTGATTATTAGGTATTTCCTAGAAACGTTTCCAGTATGAAAATGTGTTAAGTATTTCTTTGCAAGGTTTGACCTCGGTCTCCCATGTTAAAGCCGAAATTTCGAAGCTTGATTTCTCCACCACCTTATTTTTTGCCACTCAAATTTAGTACGCCACAATCTGGATATACGGAAAACAGGAAATCACTCTCCCATTCTTTATTTCACTCCTGCCGAAACCTGGCAGGAGAGCGTGAGAGAGACCTCGCATGGAGCATCCACAGTCACCACCTTGGCCAGGCCATCCGTCTCATTTCCCACTTGACCACTGTGGCCCTTGACCCACTCAAGAATGACAGCCGCCCCATGCATAGCCACCCACTTTTCCAACAGATTGTGGAAACAAGCGGGTAACTAACGCAGAGAGTCTTGCCGCAGCACTTTACCATGCGAATGCTGGCAAGCGAATTAGTCACCACAGCAAATGACGGCAGTGCTAGGTAAGCAGCAACATCTAGAGCGACCGATATAGCCGCAAGCTCACAAACTACACTAGAATCAACACTCACAAGCCTACGTCTCACATTTACCTTCAACGTTGGGACAACTACTCCAACACCGCCAACTTGCTTCTTTGCAGTAAACGACGCATCGCAGAAAACATGGCAGGCTGTGCTACTGTGTTGAAAGACACTGACTAGATCTGGACACCGTGTCCAAGGGCTAGGGGACTTCACATAAGCGACATCACATAGGGTAAGATCAGGCAAGGACTGAATAAGAGTACCCTTAGCCCAAACATCCTAGCATAGAGCGCACTCTATCATTTAAGGTACAATAATCTCTAATAACCCTGCCGAGTGGGTCATTCTGACCCCTACTTTGAGACGTCATACACCCAAGCAATAACTGCTCCTTAGCCTGAGATGAAGTAATTGTTCACCACATTCAATCCATAGGGACTGAACAGGCGAACTGGGCAGACATCCAGTAACCACTCGACGAGCATCATTCACAGCCACCTGCAACAACTGAACCAGACGTGACGCTGTGCACAAGAGTGGCAAATGATAATCAACAACTGAACGAACAACACTCCTGTACACAGCCATGAGAGCGTTCCTGCAAACTATTTTGTTACGAGCAAGGACCCGTAACATAGAGGTCCGCGAACCAATCCAATTGCAGGCCGGAGCCAATTGCAGGCCTCTAATGCCAAGAGTAGCCTGTACATGCGGCACAACCGATGCGATGTCATCATCAGGTAAAATTGGGCTTTCTAGTTGCCATTCTGAAAATATACAATACCTGTAATTTTTATTGCATTCAGTTGATCTCGTCAATATAGGTGGCGGGCACCGTCAGGGCGAGTTCCCACGGGTGTGAGCTGGATACCCAGTGACTGAGTTGAGGTGGATTAGTTACAGGCGCAACACACTCAGATCACGACCGACTTCAGTGCGCAAGGCTGTCAGATAGGGGAGGGAACATTCCTTAGCCAAAGCGAGTTGGTGAAGAAGTTCGGCGAGTTACAAGATTCCGGTGGCTTAGAGGGGGTGGGGTTAAGTCAGAACAGACTTGAGTTCAGAAACAGCAAATGGTACATCGGTAACACACGCTGTGCTGGATGGGGCAATACCTGGGGCGGAAGACCATGTGGAAGTGCTTAACACTTGCAAACCTCCAGCTGAAAGCTTCAGCCATGCTTGCTCCAGGTAGAACAACCCTATCAGACCGCTGGGAACTATAAACCCATGTAAATCTGTTTACCCATCTGTTTACCAAGGTGCGCCAGGCAGCCGATAGCGACCGAGATGTGGCAACCTTGTCACACAAACGATTCCCGTACTCCCTCTTCTCAGCTCTGTACACTAGCCATCGAACTTCGTCGGGGCTCCGCTTCCATGCACGAAAAGCACGCCGTCTGTCACGAACAGCATGTGTACAAACGCACGTCCACCAAACTGGGGTTCTATTGGCCCGAGAGATGCCACCAGCTGAAACAGAACCCGGCCTGTAACGTTGGAGCTCAACCACTCCACAAAACGATCATTTTCAGCAGTTGGCCGCGGACCACATTTGCACCGCTGATGCACACCTGAGTCACTTCCCCTCAGGTCATCGGAGACACTAAACCCAAATTTCTCGGATAGGCCTAGGGAACAAAGACTCTTGGACAACACCTACTTGCCACCTGACAAAGGAAGGTGTGCCATCCTGCACTAGCTCGACACCAATAGTATTTATGGCACACGACAAACGGCGACCTATTCGGTACCTTCCTAAACGACCAACCAGAGCGAACCAAACGCACCACTGTTGGTGACAGTTTGGATCATTTCCTGCTAACATCCGTGTTGATGCGGCTTGATTGACCTTACAAAAATAGTTCGTCGCGAACAAGCAGTTTTTAGGTCGTTAACAGGGAACTGAAGTCATTATTAGGTCACAAATAGGTCGTGTCTGGTCTTTTGGAAATTTCCATCAAGATGTCCTCAGAAAATCTTACAACCAAAAAGCCTCTGTTGCAATTAGTCGATCGTAATCAAGTCGTTCCATTAACCAACATGTGGCCAACTAATCATTAGGTGTCCGCAGTGATTAGAAAGTGACCAACTGTTCGTTTTACACTTACTCGTTTTCAGGTCTCAAATTGCGACCAGTTGACCACCCTCAAATCATCGAAAACGCCAAAAGAAACCTAACGACCAAAAAGTCTCTGCTGCAATCAGTTGATCGTAATCAAGTTGTTCCAGCAACCAAAATGTTACCAACTGATCGTTAGGTCGTTACTGTGATCAAAATGTGATCAACTGCTCATTTTAGCTTGCTCGTTTTTAGGTATCAAATTGCGACCAGTTGACCACACCCAAATCATAAAAATACCCGGAGAAACCTAACGACCAAAGAGTCTCTGCTGCAATCAGTTGATCATAATAAAGTTCATCCAGTAACCCAACGGGACCAACTATTCGTTTTGCACTTACTCTACTTTCGGGTTTCGAATTGTGACTTCGACTATTATTTTTACTCCATGTCAGAGTGGGGAGGGAACATTCTTTAGCCAAAGCGAGTTGGTGAAGAAGTTCGGCGAGTTGAGCGACTGATTGGCATAGACGGCATGAATTTTAAGCAGGGCTTAATTTTCTGCGAAACGGGTACCTACCATAAACTACCGCGGTTGTAGCGGCGTATGCTACGAAGAGAGGTGCATGTACCATGCACCGACATCTGGTAGACCTTGCTGGGTGTTAAATGCTCTCTTGAGCTGTATGTTTTGCTAGGTAATTCCAATCGGAAATTTCTAGGATCTTTTACATGCTACAATGGACACGAGCATAACACATCACAGGGCCCTTCTCTTCCGGAAAATACCAGGGGTGGCTGAGGTTGGGATCGAACCCAAGATCTCTTGCACATGAAATGGTCGTGCTTATCATTAGGCTACCTTGCCCCATGTTTTCACTTTTGCGGTAAACATCGCATTGTCTACTGTCTCGGATAGGGAATAGAGCATCTGCATCCTAACTAATAGGTGTGAGTAAATGGTATCGTTGCCACCAGGTGGGTGTGAGTTCAAAGGCTACCTTGGAGTTTAAATAATATTACAAACAAAAACGTCAAGTGTGTCGTAAAAAATCCCAATTTTACCTGGCAAAGAGGTCAAAATTGGTTTCTATTGCCTGAAAGAAAATATACCCTACCTATAATTTTTATTGCATTCAGTTTTTGAGTGCTTGTTACGCTAGAGGAATCAAAACTCAGCTCCACGCCCAGCTCAGTCACCCACCTGCGCATGCGTGGCTAAGCACGTACAGGCCCTCCATAAATGGTGTTACGGCATTAGCCAGCCATCTACTTTTCCTCATGATTTGTCTGCCATGATGGTGACTCGAGAGGGGAGGACGGGTGGGTAATTACAGGTAGTGTATATTTTCTTTCAGTCAATAGAAACCAATTTTGACCTCCTTGCCATGTAAAATTGGGTTTTCTGGTTGCCGTTCTGAAAATATGCACTACCTGTAATCTTTATTGCATTCAGTTGATCTCGTCAATATAGGTGGCAGGCACCGTCGAGGCGAGTTCCCACGGATGTGAACTGGATCCCCAGTGACTGAGTTGAGGTGGATTAGTTACAGGCGCAACACACTCAGATCACGACCGACTTCAGTGCGCAAGGCTGTCAGAGTGGGGAGGGAACATTCTTTAGCCAAAGCGAGTTGGTGAAGAAGTTCGGCGAGTTGAGCGACTGATTGGCATAGACGGCTTGATTATTCAGGATGATCCCTG
>JAHWFP010048727.1:11483-24747 GCA_023313725.1 Lithobius niger | reverse complement strand
ACTCCCACGACCAACTGGTCTCCAACTCCCACGACCAACTGGTCTCCCAGCCCGTGGCCAACTGGTCTCCCAGCCTGCGGCCAACTGGTCTCCCAGCCTGCGGCCAACTGGTCTCCCAGCCCGCGGCCAACTGGTCTCCCAGCCCGCGGCCAATTGGTCTCCCAGCCCGCGAACAGCTGGTCTCCCAGCCCGCGAACAGCTGGTGTCTCACCCGCAACTAACTGGGAAACCAGTTCCCAGTAGAATGTGAGGAGTTAGTCACTGAAGGGACCAGTTGATCTCCTGAAAACACAGCAGGGCTAAGGAAATAATGAGTTGGTTACTGTAAAGATCAGTTGATCCTTTCTATAGAACAGAAAAAAATCTGATGCTGTGATCAATTGGTCACCACACACTGATCGCAAACGGGCCGTTTAGTGGACAAAAACGACCTATTGGCGACCAAAATTTGTGAACAGTTGGTCTAAAACAAGACAGCCGAAATCAAAAAAAGACCTGTTCGCGACCAAATATTTTGGTAAGGGTGACATCAACATCGTCTGCGATGAATCTGTTTCGTCAAAACTGTTACGTCGCGCATGCTCAAACCTCCACCCCAGCAAACCATCTCTCGGAGATGGTTCACAGTTTGGCATTGCTCTCGCCTGGTCACATTTATTAGCCAATCCTGGTCTAATCCATTAGCCACGTCTGGTCGTGGTGAAGGTATGACATATCGAATACTTGCTGAGCTTGAGCTGTGTTGTAGTTTAGGAAGGTACTGAACGGCTGATGCAACATCACTGCGCACGTGCGACGTAACGATAGAATTGCGTATTTATTTCGCAGATGCAGGCTTTCAAAGCTGACTTGAATTGTTTTAAAGTGGCCAGCAACAATCAACAGCATGCAGTAACCTTTGTTGTGCGACGTCACAGCCGTAAAAATGGTACACGGATTACCAACAAAAACGTCAGGTGTGCCGTAAAAAGGGGTTATTTGATTGAGTTTTCACTTGTTAAAATGTACACGGATAAAAATTGATAATTTTCGATTGAAATAATAAAATGTACAATTGAGAAAATTGCATCTGTTTTAAGTGCTGTTGTGCTTTACGTTTTAAATATAGGAATTATAAAGCACAACAGCAGTAGGTGCAGTATTACTGTGCAAAAATCCCCAGTCGTGATGATGCGCATTGAAATCACCAGCCAGTATACACGGAGCCGGAAATTGGTGTAGCCACGCTAGCCAGCTAGCAATGGACGGATTACCGATAGCATGCAGAGACACGAGGGTCACCCACTGATTCAAAAGCCACACCCGAATGCAACATGCATCAATCCCTGAACACGTGATAAATGGGACAACAAGATAGGGCACCTTCCACTTTACAAAGGCTCCCACATTCCCCCAGATGAGACTAGATCCACATTTAGGTTAGAAATATGACATTTTTTACACCACCGAATACCTGAATACCAACTATGTCGGCGTGTTGCAAGAACCCTTCTCATTCACTAACTTTGTTAACAAGACTGGGCATTCCAGGATGCAATAGAGAAACTACTCATCGAAAGGTAGTGTAAAAATTTTGTATCATATATGACACAAGAACAACCAGATCTTTAAGGCCTAAAACAATGTGCAATCACATTTCCTAAGTGCTTACTCGCGTTTCAACTGACCTGCTCAAACCGACATACTCAAACAATCACTTTCTGATGAACCCTCATGTTGCATTACTTCTACAACATTACTTGAATCGTGCACAGGTGCCTGCATGTCAGCACCCACTTCCCGATCCTGAACATCTACACTCATTTCCGCACCCTCTTCTTGACTTTGGACACTAGTACACACATCGCAGCACACGGCTGTAGCACCGGGTTTGACGCGAGTGCGTCTAAGCCTTTTTCTTCTCGGAGTCACCTACTTGTCGCGGCTACTACCACTTCCATCCGCATCCGACAGCATCTTATCTGCCGGGTTGTCTTGATCACGTTTATCACCCAGATCATTTAGGCAGGGGGGCACTGGAGCTGGAGGGTGACGACCCCAGAGGCTTCTCTGTGCCCGTGCACATGCTGCGCACTCCCCTACCCACCACCGGCACATCCCTGCTCCCCTTCCCCTGCCGCATCCCGTTCCTGAACTCCCATAGTGTGGGTTCTGAAGAACTCTTCGACTCCCTCTGGCACTTCAGGTGTTTGGTCTTTGGTTTTAAATTTATCAAACCGAAGGCCGACCAGACTCCCACATGTGGCCTCCCCCCACAATTGCTTTAACACCCAATCCCCACACTCCTGCCCCCTTCCGGATTTGCATACGTGTCCCTCATACACGCTTGCCCGTCTCCCCTCTCCGAAAATGTTGCCCCGTGACATTCTCCCTTTGGTGCAGCCGTATGACGTGCACCCCCACCCACCCACCACCAGCACATCCCTGCTCCCCTTCCCCTGCCGCACCACATTCCATCCTGTTCCTGTACTCTCGTAGTGTGGGTTCTGAATATATCTCCGTCTCACTCTGGCACCTCAGGTGTTTGGTCTTTGGTTTAAAATTTAAACACATTGCAGTTAATCGCACCGCTTAATAATTCTAAGGTTAAATGGAAAAAGTCAAACACAAAAACTGCACACATTTCGGTGCATGCTCTGGCAACGTGACTAGTACTGGGATACCACGCACTAGCATTACATCAGGCACATCATCTAGTGTCGCGTCATCAAGCAGGGAGAAGGCAATAGGTCTGGTCGCTGTCTATCACACTTCTTTCCCTTTTATAACTAGTTTTTCGCGAACATGCTTCTCGAGCCGTGCAAATGTGCTTACTGCAACAGCAACATCATCTGGGGTGATTGCATGGGCAGCCAGTAAAGTTTGGCATTAAGATGGCGTTCGCTCAAATGGTATACGTCAGTCAGAAAGCCATGTAACTATTGTCGCTCTTAGAAGGCGTTGTTTGGCTGCCACTGACGAGGCATGAGTAGTGCGCAATGAGCAAATTGCTGAAACTTTACTTGCATTTACCACTTGAGTAACAGCCGTATATATTTGCGTAGTGCGATAAGAACCCCCATCCTGGTCTCAGTTTTTTTAACATAATGAGATTTTGGACTTTCCGTCGGTTGTTTACTTCGTTCATATGATCAGCACCCTTGACATTGTGGAAAAGGTCTCTTCCGTCTGCAAAATCTCCTGACACTCACTATTGTCTTCTCTCTCATCCGGACCATTGCTATGACCATTGTTGCGGCTAACATTGCCGCCGCCATGTTGCTTCTTTTACTCCCATCATCTTCTTATCACTTACCCCATATTTTCGTACATCCTCTTCACAAACACCATGCTTCATGGCAACAGCCATCACTCGTTCTAACGTTTCACTAGTTACTACTCCTATGTTCAAGTCTGAACTAGTGATTACTCCATCTTTCAAGAGAGCCTTACGTCCGACGCCATCTTAGCGACCACTAAGATTAAGCAGTACGAGTAGCCTACACTGCCGTATATGAAATCTTACAAGAAAGTTTATTTGCGGTTGTTTTCACTTCCGATCAGTTAAACCTTACCTTAAAACATCAAACGAGTTCGTTTTTATTTTCTAATATCAGAAAGTATTACTTTGTTGCTGTCCTCAAAACGCAAGTAAAAAAAAAAGGACCGTAGAACTGGATTTTCGGCTGTTCCGTATCGTAATTGGTAAGGAAAATTAAAACTAATTGGACTAAAACATGGTAAGTATTCCAGCCAAACTTTTTGGCCGTTTGAAGTCGTGATATAAAACGTCCATCTCCTTTAACAAGTTAATCACACCAACTCGACTTCAAATGCTAAATGAAAGAATTTAAAATTGCGCCGAAGTCAGATTATATCTAATAGAAGGGGCAGTATTCAAAGTCCCTTTAAGGGTCTGGAGGGTGGTAACTTAAAAAATGTTGGGTCGTCAGTTTTTTTGTGGACCAGCCTGTATACGAAATTCACTTACTGCACAATTTTTGACCACACTGTTATTTCATTTAACTTTTGTAATATTACTCGGTGAGCATAAGTTAGTGCATGAGATTAGCGTTTGATAGAAATAGAAATGGAAAAGAAAAGGCACACGAAGCACCCACCCACCCAAACAAACATCAACTATTAACGAACAAACACATCGAAATGAGATTTGAAAGCATTAAGAGATGGGGCACAAGCAACATGAGCGGGAAGGGCATTCCAGGCATGGACCACCCTTTCCGTTAAGAAATGGTAGCGAAGTTTAGTGCGGGACACAGTACCACAGATGCGAAAAGGATGGCCACGAGTATAATTGAAGTTCGGTTAAAAAAAAAAGACCAGAGTTAACGTTAAGGAGGTTATGAGTCGGTTATGAGTCCATCTCGACTTCAAATGGCCGAAAACCTTGGTAGATAACCTTGGCCGAAAACCTTGGTGGTTTTTAGTGGAAGGTAATTTATGTACTAGTAACTGTTCACAATTTTAATCTAATGTTTTAATCTTCAATTTAAATTTTGAGTTATGTATTTACAGTTTTTCAATCTACAAGTTCAATGATTTAAAATTTTTGATGTATGAAATTTCAAGGTTTGAAGTATTATTCATTAAGGAATCTACTAAAATAATACCCAACCTCGGGTTCCGGCACAAGGAGGAGCAGCAGCCTGCAGCAGCCCAACAATTCAAAGAAGCGGCTACAAATTAAAATAACTTTTGTTTTATTCTTCCTGCGCATGCCATGTCATTGCTACGGTGCATAACAATTTTTGGTGTGCTATTTCCAGTAGTTGATTGTTGGTGGGTAAAATGAAAGAATCCAGCGCATAATCGAATAAAGTTAAACCAAACGCAGCTCTGCTAACGCATATCTAGACACACGCTAGTGTGTCGCGCTAAGTTAGGCAACAATCATCACAACAAACATCACAACAAACATCACATCAATTCAATTGTCGAGGTTGTAAACCATTGCAGCGCGACACCATAGCGAAGTGTCTTGTATGTTGAAGCATAGGTGGGCACATTTCAGGTACTTGAGGAAAAATAATAATGCGGTACAAAAGCTTATATTGTGTTGAAATCAAGAACAATGATCAACCTGACAAAAATTAACTCGTGTAGGAATGCCAGCCAGGCTGCATTCAATGCAAAATCTGACACTCAATAACGTTGAAAATACCTAGCTAATTCTAGTCCGCTCATCCCCATGTTAATGGGATGGCTTCCAGCTACGAAATTGGACGAATGGCTACAGTGCGATACGAACTGAATACCTTGTATGGTTTGGAGCCTAGGGGTGTAACGAGGATGGCGTGGGAGGGCGCGTAAGTACGAAAATATTGTTGCAACCATTATTAGTATTGTCGGCATTGTCTCTCACACACTAGTGTAGCACGATGAACCTAAATAACGTTGCCAAAGAAATTTTATTCACGTCCAATTCACTAAAAATAAACCATCTCTAAAAACAAAGCAAAATAAACAAAGGCCAAAACTGGTAAAGAGGCCACCAAGTATAGAGTGGTTCGGCCCTAAGTATAGAGTGGTTCGGCCCTAAGTATAGAGTGGTTCGGCTTTAAGTATAGAGTGGTTCGGCCCTTGAAAGGAAAACCTATAAACAGGTGACCAAGTTGAGAATGGTTCGAACTATACGCAAAAGGTAGTAGCAAATTGTTGAAAACCAATTTCTTGTTGACATGCCACTTTATTAGACATCTGCACGGTAGCGGAGTTGAGTCTAATACACAATTTAAAAAAAAGGACTGATATCATCAAAAACCAAAACTGGAAAAATGGGCCACCGAGTTCCGAATCGTTCGGCCCTTCAAAGGAGTGATATCAACACACCAAAACATTCGCCAACTTAATCGCATTGAAAAATAGTTTGGACGTTAAATGAAAACTTGAACACAGCTACCGAAATTAGCAATGTTTTAGTTTTCATTTAACCTTCGAATTATTAAGCCGTGCGATTAACTTGGCGAATGTTTTGGTGTGTTGGTATCACTCCTTTGAAGGGCCGATCCATTCGGAACTTGGCGGCCCCTTTTTACCAGTTTTGATTTTTCATATAATAGGTTTAAAACGAACTAAAGTACGTTTTTAATTTCGAAGCCAACAGGCCTTGAAATTGCCAGCTATTGACGATAGATTGGTCTATTTATTTCTTCGATGCAGGCTTCTAGAGCTGAGCGGAATTCTGTCAAAGTAGCCATAATTATTACCCCAATGTGCCCTCTTCTGAAGTCGGATTTCCGAATTACCTGGATTGGAGAGGATACCTGAGCTCCAAAGATCAAAAATCTCGGGGAAACCTTAGTTTCCAACAACGAACACTTTTTTTTCTCTTTTTAAATTATTATGCGGCTGGATTTAATTTTGTATCAACTATAAAGGTTTTATTTTGCTCCACTTTAACGTTAAACTTTAAAAATGTCCGCAGACATGGACTTAAACGATATCATTAAGGATATTCAGTACAAAGACCTAAAAAAGGCTTGTACTAAACTTGGATTAACTGTAAAAGAAACTAGGCATGTACTAGGCAATACTGAAAACTAGGCAGTACTGAAAAATACACTAGAAGAAAATCTTTATACGAGTTAACTGATTTCTATGACGAACTAGCTTCGACTATAGAAAAAAGAGAAGCAGGCTGAGTTAAGGAAAAGGAGGCCCAATTAGCTGCCCAGCTAGCAGCCCAAACTAGTGGCCCAGTCACGTGACCAGGAAGCCCTGACCCGAGATCGTGAAGCCGAACTTAAAGATCGTTCTAGTGCTCAAGAAATCGCTAGACTTAACTTGCAGTTAGAAATAGATAAACCTAAACGCTGCTGCCACTAATGCTAACCCGGCTCCAGTTTGAGTTAACGGCACTCCCCCAGATCCAGGTCCTAAACGGGGTAAGGTTGCTGACGTCGTCAGATTACTTAAGTAGAATTCGAAATCGGAAATAAATAGTTTTCTATGTATTTTCGAAAGTGCTATGATTAGTCAAAGAGTACCACAGGAAAACGAGTCTACTTCCATTAATGGGGGAAAGGACATATCCCTGGTCCCTGTTCCTTCAAACTTCTCTGCACCCAAAGCCTTTGTTAAACCGACTTCTCCTCCCACTTCCCTCCTGGCCCTCAGCCAATCGCAGAGGCATAGCTTTGAGAAAGGTTTGTATTTGTGGTGTATTTGATATTGAGTTATCTCTAGTGGCCTTAGCCACTAATGTTGTATCGTTGCTTACTTGCCACTAGGTGTCTACCTTTGCATGTTAAGTATATATGATGCACTCTGGGATCAGAGTGCATGCTGGTATTGTAAACCAGGGCTATAAACATGGAGGAAAGAAAAGAGATGGAGCTGGCATGACGTCATCTTAGGGACGCCAGCCGAGGGAGGGCGCTTTCGTCGCCCACGGTCGCGCCACCATCTTGGTTAGTTCGAGAGATCGACTCGCGTAGTTCCCCCAAGCCAATGACAATGGTACTCACGTGGGTACTAAACCAATATTATCAGGCATTTATAGAGGTGTTATCTTCATTATTACTAACCATAGCCCGTCACTTACCATAACTGATTGAATTTTGAACAATGGTCGTTTGCGTGGCATTTGGCTGCACCAACAGGACGGAAAACAAGAAACCTCGTGTAACTGTGCAATATAAAATGCAAATGTTTGCGTGATTAAAAATTCATTGCCACTTTAACAATAGTTCACATGAAATGATGTAGGTGTAAGCTGTAATGTCAGTGCGGATGGTCATTACTACAAGCAGGCCTACCTTTCCTAATGCCCAAGTAGAAGAAAATCTTCCCAGTTGCCTTGGGAAGGGGAAAGTGTTTTGAAATCATGGTTTTATTATTTTATTTCGCGTAGTAGTCAGCGAAAAAAAAACCTATGCCGTTTAAAAGTATACTGCAATTTCAACTTTATTTACTGAATACATTTTTACTTAAACGAGCGAGAAATTGAACCCCATTATACTGACATAGACAGGGTTGCAGCAAACTTGGGAGGGGGGGGGTACGATGTGGCAAGTGTCCCCAAAAAAGAAAAGAGGTACTTGAAAAAGCGTACCCAGTTCAATTTTAGTTATTTTTCCATTTTATTCAGGTTCAATTTCAATTTTTCCATCATATTTCAGAACTTTTTTCGTCAGAAGCATTTTTTGCATTGAAATGGCACCGATTTTTTTTTGCCCGCCTATCTCCTTACCCTTATTTCTCCCCCCCCCCCAAGAAAAAATTCCTAGCTGCGGCCATGGTTATGGATATTTCAATTTCTTTTTCAAAATATAAGTGTCCCCAAGAAAGACAAGAGGGACTCACAAAAAGCTTACCCAAGTTCAATTCCATATTTTTTTCTAATGTATATCAGAAGTATTTTTTGCGTCAGAAGTTTTTTTTTGCATTGAAATGCTACTAATTTTGTTTATTATTTTTTTTTGCCAGTACCTTCCCCCCCTTCCGACCCCCCAGAAAAAAATTTCTAGCTACTGGCCCTGGTCATGGATTTTTCGTTTTATTGCAAAATACAATTCCTTTTTTTTTTCTATTTTACGAATTTCAAGTCGGAAAAAGATTCCACAATTTGTATAACTTTCAGTTGAGGAAACCACAAAACAAGCCTTAGTTACTACGGCTAAAAAAAAATTTTCTTGGAGAATGCAGTATTTTTTGAATGTGTAGTACTTTGCTTAAGTTTAGGATACGTTTAGTAAAACTCCTTAATTCACTACCAGTTTAAATGTTGAAAAGGTATTCTAATGCAACCTTAAACGTTGCATCAACAACACCCAAGAATCAGTAATTGAATTTTGTTTGTGCCTTGGATTGCTATTTTTGAAGTTGAAATTACTGAACTAGTTTTTTTTTCTACTTTCATCGAAAAAATTGAAAAGATATGGAAGAAATGTGCGTTACGAACACTAGCAGACAAGCAGTGTTCAACTAACCAAAATGGCAGCCACGCGACTTTCCCTCCGCCAACTGGCTTCAGCAGGTAGCGTGTAGCTCTGACGTCATGCCAGCTGTTTTCTTTCCTCCACAGCTCACGAAATCTCAAGCTAGGCGGTTGGTCACGCCAGTCGGGAGTTGAGATGTCACCGTCCGATTGTTGCCATGCCGGGCAAACAGAGGTTTGTATTTGTGGTGTATTTGATATTGAGTTATCTCAAGTGGCCTGAGCCACTAATGTTGTATCGTTGCTTACTTGCCACTAGGTGGCTACCTTTGCATGTTAAGTATGTATGATGCACTCTGGGATCAGAGTGCATGCTGGTATTGTAAACCAATTCTATAAAGAGCTAGCCAGGGCCTTTTACCTGGCTGCCAGTCATTCACATAAGAGGTCTCCTAGCTGTCAATCATTCGGGGGATTTCCTCTGGGCATGGGTCACCTTAGCACGAACCCATTAACTTGTGCAGTATGCAACAATGGCGACGAGGCTTAGGAAATATCTAGGGAAAGAAAATTTGAATTAATGTTTTTGCAAACCAACGTAAATTGCTGAAATACGGTATACCCAGGCATGGGGCACTGTATAAGTATTAATTTATGAATTTAAACTTAAATTCCGTAGCTAGGGGGCTGCTAGTACCTGGAGTGGTGTTGTGTGGCAGGCTACAATAGCCAGAGAAAGTGGCCCAGTGGTCTAAATTGTGCTTCTTCAAGACGTCTGGCCAACGCAGGAGAGGGACAAAGGACATCCTGGATACTGGTATTTGGTCAAATACTCATGAGGTATTTTGTGAAAATTTTGTAAGAACCAAAATTTGGGCAAAGATTAACGTTTTGTGCGTGATTTTCCAAGTGCACCATTGAGGACTTGTGGCATAGCACTGCAGGCCGGTGGGAATGTTGCATGCAGGCTAGTATTGTTAAAATTGAATTTGTTGTAATTTAATTTTTGACTTGGCAGTCATGTTGCTAAATTTCAGTCATTTATTAACTGTTACGTTGCATTATTAAGAATGTCAACTCGGGTTAAAATGCTGAATTTACAAGAATTAATGTTGTAAACTAATTGAAAAAGTGCAGCTGCTTGGCTAATTCAGGTTTTAAAAAGTCATGATTTAAATAATTGGTATAGAGTAAAAAAAAATTTAAGAGGTGTGATTTGCGACCGCATTCTCTGAGTAACCTAGCAGGTTACACATAAAGCCAGTGAAATTGTTGATGAAATTTGTCATATGTAGGCCTAAGCTAGAGAAAGCTGTGATAAGTTTCAAAATTAAAGTTAAAACTAACTTACTAAATGGAATTAGTCCTGCAGTTAAATGCGGTTTAACTTAGTAGTTGCAGTTCTGCTATCGCTTATGAGCGAAAATTTTGAAAAAGAAAGATTTAGTTTCAGGAGTTCAGCCTTTACACCAGGTGTAGCTGTAAGGTTATTTGGTGTTTGTTTTAACAGTATAAGTATTAGTTAACTTACGAAAGTTAAAAGTTTGGTCCCCCATTCTAAATTTTAAGTCTTAAACATTAACTAAATCTACTAGCTTGAATGAACCTATGGTTGAACTTATGAACTTAAGCCATAGTCATTTCTGGCCCCCTGCCTTCCATAATTTAAGAGTGGCCCTCTTCTAAAAGCCAACTTTGAAGGTTTGATTATCATCCGTGGTAAAACATAACTGTGGACGGTTGATTTAGTCAAAACTAAGCTGCAACGAAAAGAAGGTTTGATTAACTCGAGGGTTGAAACAAAACTGGGCGGTTTGATTGCTAGAAACAAAACTGTAAAACTCTTGTGAATAATTGTAACTTGCGAATGCTCTTTATTTTTATCGGGTTGCTTATTTTAAGAACCCAAGAACAATATTTTCTAAGGGAAATCTGTTATTCTTTTCTGCCGATCTTTTTAATTGGAATCTTGAATTTTTGTAAACTTCACTTGAATTCGAACGACGCTTTATTGAAAAAACATATCTTTGTTTGTTGTGTAATAGCGTGACTTGCAAAATGGTATAAATAATACTCGTTTCCAACTCCCCCTTAGCTGTTAAATTAATCCACTGTTGGTGACAGTGAAAATACCAGTTAGTTTATCGATTGAAACCTAATTAAGATAGTTAGGACATGGACTCTTCCCTCCCCATGCTGGGACAGTAGTCTATGTTGTGCTTGTTAATGAAAAAGTCATAAACACCGGAATCAATAGTACTGAAAAGCCTAGTCAACCAAAGACGTCGGGGCGTTACAAACATCTCAGCCATCGTAGCATCCGCTGTTACAATTTGATGGCAGTAGTGGCATTAACAGATGCTGTTCCCTTCAAGCATTTCCCCCTGCCATGCTACTAAGCCAAATTCGTAGAAGGAAGAAACCCACTTCCAACTAGACGTCTGTGATCCAGCCAAACGATCACGAAGTAGATGCCAGTGACTCCGTTACACAAAGTCATGAAGCAGATGTCCATAATGCCGTAAAAATAAAGTACAAACACCACCCAGCAGCCACAACTACTGCCGGCGCCAAGAAGCAACAGTTGCCGCTTCACCTGAGAGAAGCCGATCCGATCCTGTGAGAAGCCGTCCGTCGAGGAAACAGGTGCTCCAACAACAGCCGACCAGTGGATCTTGTGTGCCAACCATAGTTTCAGTGCAGTGAACCCCAACAGGACGTTCCACTTCATCGCCAGTGCAGGACTTCTTGTACAACGGTGGACACTGGAAGGACTGACTGACAACTCAGCGATGGAGTGTAAAACCGGGTAAGCGTAGATGAGTTATACTAGAGGCTGCCATGCCGAGTATAGTATTTACACGCATTTTATATAGTTTATTTAGATACCAGAGTGCTACGGGTTCTTGAAGTGTGATTTTTATGTACAAACTTACTGGATTTGGGATTTTTTCTTAAATAATTCACTCTGCTCAAACTTAACATTTAAATTATTATGCGGCTGGATTTAATTTGTTATCAACTGTAAAGGTTTTATTAAGACCTAAAAAAGGCTTGTACTAAACTTGGATTAACTGTAAAAGAAACTAGGCAAATACACCAGAAGAAAATCTTCATGAGTTAAATGATCTATATGACGAACTAGCTTCGGAAAAGGAAAAGGAAAAGGAGGCCCAATTAGCTGCACAGCTAGCGGCCCAAACTAGCGACCCAGTCACGTGACCAGGAAGCCCTGATCCGAGATCGTGAAACCGAACTTAAAGATCGTTCTAGTGCTCAAGAAATTGCTAGACGTATTTTCGAAAGTGCTACGATTAGTCAAAGAGTACCACTGGCCAACGAGTCTACTTCCATTAATCGGGGAAACAGTTTCGTGCACTCGAAAAGGAACCGGAACAGCAATTTCATGAGTTTGCTTTTGAGATGGAAACTTTGTTTTCCCACTGGCTGTCTTTAGCCAAAATTAACGGTGATTTTGATAGTCTCGTTAATCTCATGATTTTTAGAGCAGTTCGACAAAGCTTGCCCTATGCAACTTAGGAAATGGATTCCTGACCAAATCAAAACTGGGACTTTGGCCGAAGCTGCCAAACTTTATGACGATTTCACAACACGGAATAGGCAAATAGCTACAGAAGCTGCTTCCCGTAATGGTAAGATACAACTAAGTGTTAATCAAAATAGCCAAGGTTCTAAACCTTCCTCTAACAACAACCATCGTGGTAATCGTAACCAGAACATAACAACTAAGCCGGCCGGATCTGTCGAGGTAAAAGCAGACAATGGTAGAGACTCTTTGCCAGTAACGATAGTGCTAGTTTAAATACTAACCCTAAAATGGATAGATTTAAGGTTTGCTTCATTTGCAATTCCCCCAACATTTCCGTAATGAATGTCCGGAACGTAACTCTAAAACTGAAAATCAAATAGTTGTTTTAGTGTTGGAACAAATGTCCGGAGGGTGTTAAAATCCAGCACCTTCAGTTGTAAATTAGGAATCCGATCCGTGTTGACTAGTACTATAAACGTAGTCAGCTGTAAATTGGCTACTAACTGGCCCAGGCTTAGGAATACCATAATAAACAAAAACGTATCGTTAAAAGTTAAAAGTAAGGGTCTAAAAGTCAAAACCTGTAAGGAACACGGACAAGCTTTGACTGTAAGGGTCTAGGTGTTATATTTGGCCAGTAAGACGCTGCTAAGCATTAGACCCTTACTACCCAGTTTTTGACGAACAGCTGTCTGAAATCGTCCTATAAAGACCCATGAGATGATCCAATGATAGTGGGGGTGTGGGTTTCCTACTTAGGTTGACATTTTTTTTCGGTTTGAAAACATGGCAGCGATTCTAAGCAAGACAACCTGTTACAAGCGTAAGCGTGTACA
>JAHWFP010048726.1:6146-25115 GCA_023313725.1 Lithobius niger | reverse complement strand
GCTGTAAGTACTTAACCTCAACAAATCAAAAGCATAATGTGAAGCAAAAACGTTCAGCACACAATTCTTGACGGGAAAGGTGATATACATTTTTGCAGAAAATCAACCCTTGAATCCCAAAATCGTATTAAAACATATCACCCTTAATTTCCACGAAAACTTTTTTTTCTTTCAATTGGTTGTTGTAGTGATTTTCGTGTTCAAAATGCTCTTGCGAGCCCTCTAATAGCCCAAAATGGACATGTTTAGGATATTCCGAAAGATGAGGATCTATTCTTTCCACCAATCCTAACCGAAATTGTTTAGCTTAGATAGGGACCGTCCTACGCCCGTTTAAAGGTGCAGTTGTAATTGGTATAGTGGATTGTTTCAATTTCAAAGTGCCATTGTAATGCTCATATTTGTATTTGTATTTTTGCTAAGAAACTTCGGTTAGGATTAATGAAAAGAATGTATCTCCACCTTTCAGAAAATCCTAAGCATGTCTATTTCGGGCTATTACAGGGCTCGCAAGAGCATTTCAATTCGAAAATTACCATGCGATTTAGCCGCTATGCCATTACCTCTTCATGGGTGTAGGAGAGTCCCTGTCTAATTTAAACAATTTCGGTTAGGATTGATGGCAAGCACAGATCTCCACCTTTCAGACATTCCTAAGCATGTCCATTTCGGGCTAGTCATCAGATTCTGGTATGGGTTTTGACTAGCAGCGACAACCTGATATGACATTCTGATCAACAAACAGTTGAGTTTTAAAATTCTTGTTCATTTCATTGTTGTATTATTTTAAAAGAGGATGCGCAGTTTTCCAGTTAGGCTTCATACATTTCGATGTCAACGTGATGTTCAAAATAAAATGCAGATAATGTTCAAGGAAAAGAAAATCTACAGCTTAAGGTTGAAATAGTCATATTTCGTGTTTTTTTCAACATTTCATGCAATATCGCGTTTCAGAGGCTGTACCGCTTAACCTGTGCGAGTTGTGTTATTGTGTCACAGGACATTTTTGGTTAGTTAAAATTTTATCTTTCCAACGAGCTATACAATATTAAAATCGGTTGATTGGTTATAGAGATACACATTTTTTGGGTTAAAACATGTGGTGGCCATCTTTGACGTCATGACGCTAAACCGGACGTGCCTTCAGTGGGCACCATATCCAAAAATGTTGTTCTTGATCTATAAAATAAGTTCTCAAAATATCATGCTTTTTTCCGGAAGTGCACGATTGTTGCCCTTGGCCGCTAGACTAAAACACGCAAGTCCTTTTCATCATCGAACACGGCTTTCATCCGGAATTTCTTTCGAAACCCCCGCTCCTTCCCACACCGCCGTGGGAATTCTCTCCACCGGTAACTCCACAACTTTCGTTCGAAATTTCAGAACTCCTACGGAAAGACGCAATACAGGAATGCCGCCTACAGGAATACAGGACGATGCAATACAGGAAGACGCAATACAGGAATTTCCCGGGTTTCTACAGTTCCATCTTCACCCGACCAAAGAAGTCAGGAGGCTCCCCTCTGATTTTCAACATGAAACCTCTCAACAGATACATCGACAACGACCACTTCCAAATGGAAACTCTCGATTCCATGCATCTTTCGTTCAAACAAAACGACTGAACAATCACAATCGACCTGGAAGACGCTTACCTCCATGTCCTACTCCCTCCAGCCATCACGCACCTCTTTCGGTTCATCTATCTAAATGCAGCCCCCAGAATCTTCACGACGGTTCTCAAACCAATTTTGGCAAACCTACACCAAAACGAAATTCAGGCCAACGCCTACCCGGACGACTGGACCCTCAACAATCCGGACCCTCTCATACTGGAACGAAACAAGGACAAGACCATTTCCCTGTTAAACTGACTGGGCTTCGGAGTGAACTACTAAAAATCTCGCCTAACACCAGCACAAGTCTTAACCTTTCTCGGTGCCTCTTTCGACCTCCGCACAGCAAGAATTGCCCCCTCCCCAAGAACTGGCTGGGGTGCGCATCTTGGCACTCAAGAAGCCTCAGGCCTTTGGCCTCCAACCTGCACGGAACACATCAACTCCCTCGAGCTTCGAGCAATCCTACTTGCTCTGATTCATTTCCCCCCGAAAATCAGAAACAGAAAATACAAGTCCAGTCCGACAACACGACTGCCCTAGCCTACATAAGGAAAGAAGGAGGAACGAAATCCAGATATCTCTGCAGCCTAACGTCAGAAATTTTCAACCTCTGCATATCGCACAACATCACACTCCTTCCTCTCCACATCCCAGGAAACAGGAATGTGATTGCTGACTCTCTGTCACGCCAGAAACCACTGACAGGCGAATGGTGCCTCAAGAAATCCATTTGCGAATCTCTCTTCACCATTTGGGGCACTCCGATGATAGACCTGTTCGCCACGAGGCACAATGTCAGACTTCCCCTCTACAAAAGCTTGATTCCGGACGAAACAGCAGTAGCAGTAGACACCTTGACGTTCCCATGGCAAAACCTGTTCACCTACCTCTTCCCCCCCTTCAAGCGACTTCCACAAGTTCTTCTAAAGATCCAAGAAAGCCAGAGTTTGTTCCTACTCATAGCCCCTCTCTGGCCATTAGCAGCATGGTTCCCACTCCTTCTGGAGCTACTAGTCGACACTCCCAGAAGTCTACCCCCTCAACCAGATCTTCTGTCCCAACAGAAAGGAGCAAAGCTACACCCGAATGTACCAAACCTCAACCTACACGGGTGGCTACTATCATCAAACTCCTCAAAAAGGCTGGAACTCATCGAGAAGAGGCTGAACGCATCGCCTCAAAGGCTACCAGGGATTCCACTAACCGGATGTACGACAGCCACTGGTCCAAATGGATTCGTTGGTGTATCACAAAACAAGCTAATCCTATCAACCCACCTCTTCCCACCCTTCTAAATTCTTCAGAGACTTGTTTAACATCGACAAACTCAAAGGCTCTACAATCCTGGTCTATCGATCTGCCTTAAACACCGTTTTCAAAGCCGCCAACAACACGAACCTACTTGAAGACTACCGAATTTCTGCCCTTCTACGTTCATACAAAAACGAAAGACCCACCACCAGAAGATCGATAACAGACTGGGACCTTTCACTCGTCCTCCAGTCCCTAATGGGTGAACCATATGAACCCCTTCAGGACACCTCTCTTCATCTCATGACCCACAAGACGGTGTTCCACGTCACTCTTGCAGCCAGCCTATGGTGTTCGGAAATTCAAGCCCTCTCAGCAGACCCAGCATACTGCATCTTCGGCCCCAACTTTTCCTCTGTTACTCTCTACCCAAGATCAACATTCAGAACGAAAACACAAAAACCCTCGGAACCACCGAAACCAATCACTTTTCCGGCTCTATCCACCCTAGTTGGCAACGAACCTGAACGCCTTCTGTGCCCAGCCAGAGCCTTACACTTCTACCTAGCCCAGACACGTCATGAAGACATCCGCCGAGGAAGAAACCAACTTTTTCTCCCAATTGATCCCCAATCCGGCGAAACGTCAGCTGCCATGGTATCGAGATGGATTAAGAAAACAAGCGAAGCAGCATATGAGAAAACTCCGAACGAGAGCATGAGAGTGACGGCCCACGAAGTGAGAGCTGTCTCCACATCATGGGTCCATCACAATGCCATTCCTATAGAAGACATCCTTGCAGCAGCGTCTTGGCGCGATCAATCGACATTCACCTCCCACTACCTCAGGGACATGTCGAGAGAAAAATTAGGACATGTCGAGAGAAGAATTAGGTTATCGGCTGGGACCAATCGTCGCAGCCAGAACTGTAGTCAACCCCCCATTAAGCACTCGGAACACATAAGCAAGCCATCCATGAAGGAAGCAAGCCACCCAGATGGAAGCAATCCACCCAGATGGAAGCAAGACCAAAACAACGGCCCTTTTCAGGGCCACCAAATCCTACGAAAGAGGTCCAAGTTCCTGTTCTCACCTGTTCTGAATAAAGTGCAATTTTTTTCTCTTCCAGATAAAACCTTTTTTGGGGTAACGCCTGCTTGCATCCCGGGGCGCTCGTGAGGACGGAGCCCGCCACCAATTTTTGACGAGGTCTGCTAAATAAGCTAATAAGCTAAATTATCAGGTTAAGATGTTTGGCAACAAAGAAAGAACATTTTGCCGGCCCCCAGCCAGGCCGGCTAAAAATGGTTTCTTTGTGCCTAAAACATACTTAACCTACTCCCGCCCTGCCTCCCCTCTCGAGTCACCGCCTGACATATTGAGAGAAAAATGAATGCTGAAAGAGACCGCGCTCTCGCTTTTATAAGGGAGTACTACCACGCACATGCGCAGTAGGATCATGCAAGCAGGCGCCTGCGCACCGGAAGAAACCTCCAGGGGAACATCACATTCGAGGAATGTAATGCTAAATTATCAGGTTAAGTATGTTTTAGGCACAAAGAAACCATTTTTAGCCGGCCTGGCTGGGAGCCGGAAAAATGTTCTTTCTCAAGAGAATCAGCATTTAAAATGTTCAAGCGCTCACTATAGCTTTTAATTTTAAGACCAGGTGGATACTTCGTAAATTGATGTTGCACTGATTCGACATTGTCAATATCTTTAACAAGGTGCGGAGATCAAACTGGACTTGCATATTCCAGAATTGGTCCGACGAATACACAAAATGCCCGAAATAATGTTTTACAGTCTTTAGAGACAATTGCACGCCGAATCAATGCCACCCTTTGTCTGGCAACCTTAATAATAGCAATGGGCTGGACTATTCAAATCATTAGCAAACCAAACACCTAGGTCCATAACTACACTTTGGTGATCAAGATTTGCTCCCAAAAGGGTATAGTCAAAATGTATATTTTTTGAGCCAATTGGAAAAATGTTGCATTTAGAACCGGAAATAGATAACTGCCATTCAGTTGACCAGTTCTCCAATAATCTAATGGCATTGATAAGTTCTAGGTGATCCGCATTACCAATATAATAATTCGATAACGTTTCAAATCTTATGCTAATTTCGGCAAACGCACGTTTAAATTATCAGTTTTAAGATCATTTATGTATAAAATGAACAACAATTGGATCTAAAATTCAATCCTGTGGAACACCGCTGGCTACTTTAACAGCTTTTGACAATGTGGTACCGATGCGGACCCGATTTTTTTACAAAGCTTTTCGTGCGACACAGAATCAAAGGCCTGTGCGTAATGGATCATGATGGCATCAGTCCAAACGCCAACATCCAGTCCAAGGGTCCAGTTATCCAGACACTGTAACAACTGGAGTGTGGTAGACCGACCTGCAGCAAAGCCGAATTGGCTCTGGTCTAAAAAATTATGCTCAAATTAAGGTAACGTGTAAGTTGTACACTAATAATACGTTCCAGCACTTTACATGGAACACATGTCAAGGATATTGGTCTGTAATTTATGGGTTCAGCTGCTTTACCGTTTTTGTATATAGGTAGGCCTCTTTCCAACGTGATGGCAAGGTACCTGAATTTTCTAAAAAGATTCCAAAAGATTCTATAAAAGATTCCAAAAAGAGGTTCTATTAGTTCGTATGCAAATTCTTTGTAATATGCAGCTGAAAAACCGTCTGGGCATGACTGTTTTTGAAACTTGTCAGAATCTCAATTATAGTAGTGCCAAGATGCCGTTATCACACTATAAAGTTACTTGAGAATACCTCATTAAGAATATCAGTCTTCTCCAAATCATTTACAAATAGACTTTCTTTCTAGTGAAGAGGTGGAATGCTACGCGATATTCCAGTTTTATTTTTTATAAGCCTAAATAAGGCAGCAGGGTTGCCCTCTGCAATAACTTTGATTTCCGAGTTAATTTCATGATCTTTCAAAATAGGCCAAAAAGCGTGACGTAATATATGGACGGTCCGTCTTTCTCTTCAAAACACAAACAAGCCACACACTTCCTTAATTATTGAGTGAAAATTTGGTACGTCCTCGTGCACCTGGAAGCAACCTGTAGAGGTTAACAATATCACTACCGCTAGATGGCCGCCACAGTAGATTCGCACGATGTTCTGTTGGTGACAATGCATCTTTAATAGACTTCATTTCATTTATTTGTGCCGATTTCATTTCATACCATGACGTACGCCTACTCAAGAAAACAAAATAACTAAGGTCTGTGTTCCGAACATCAGTCTCGAACTCGATCTGGAAATGACATCGTAGTAAGGCCAACTGGTTGAAAGCTGAGTTCCCCGCTCACTAAAGAGAACGAGGAACACAGATTCATTCTCAATAATGGCCTATTTAGTGCCCTTAACCACCACTTCGCATGAAAGAAATCGGCTGGTGAATGGCACAAATTACGTTCACTTTAGTATGGAGAGATGCAGATATTTGGTTTCCAGCCAGGACGATCAGTTGTTCAGCAATTACTACTTGCACTCGACATTTGGACTGAAGCTCTTGATGGCGGCGTTTGTGCAGATGTAATCTTTTTTTATTTCAAAAAGCTGTTGAATCGGTTGTCCATTCCAAGCTAATTTTTAAACTTAGGAAAGTTCATGGATTAACAGTCCTTCTACAGTGGATTAACGCTTTTACTACAAATCGAACTCAGCACGTCAATATCGGCAATGTTAAATCCGAATATTCACAGGTCATCAGTGGGGTTCCTGACGGCTCGTGCTTGGGCCATTGTTTTTTTGTCTTGTTTGTCAATGATTTAAACTTGCTCTTTCGATTCGGTCAACCAGGCAAAATTCGCGGATGACTTGAAGCTGTTCTCGGCAACTATTACTAAAGCGGACTCAGCCTGCCTGCAAGCCTCTGTGGATGGGGTATCAGGCTGGGCAAAAATATGGCAGCGGCCACTTTTCACTGATAAATGCATGAGACTTCATATTGGAAACACTAATTCCGCTCCTGACTACCATATAGAATCTGACATTTTGAAAAATGTGGACTCTGTTAAGGATCTCGGTGTCTGGTTTTCTGACCTCAAAGTTGCGTTGCATTGTAATCACATTTCAATGCTTGCAGATCAACGAGTGCAACCATTGTTCGCAGATGTTTCAATTCTGGCAGTGATGCAATTTTGAAGTGGGCTTTTAATGCTTACGTGTGTCCAATTCTGGAGTACGCGCAAGTCAGGTTTGATCGCCATACCTTTTGAAGGACATCGACCAAATCGAGGCGGTCCAGCGTCGTTTCACAAAGGACAATGTGCAGCCTAACTTACATGCAGCGGCTGAAATCGCTTGGCCTGGAATCGCTAGAGTTGCGCCGTCTGAAGGCAGACTTACTTTTAACATACAAAATTCATCACTTACTAACCCTTGACCTACCACTGTTTGAACTGAAAAATTACACCAAAACGCGTGGGCACCATCTAAAACTCATTGTTCCGCGGTCTGGGAGAGTAGTGTCTGTATGGAATGCGCTTGGCGAGGAAGTTGTCTCGGCTGTGTCGGTTGCTAATTTTAAACATAAATTAAATTATGTGTGTCTGCGGGCACATCTTAAACGACCTGAATTCGACTAACTGTTCGATTATTATTTTAGCAACCAGTTCGGCTGATTGTTTGGCTTCAAATATATTATGACGAGATATCGAATAATATCGATTTGTTATTGTGTGCTCGAGCATCTTACTTCATACTACAATTATTTTAAGTTGGGTGAGTTGTAAGCGGTTGACTCCATAGCTCTTTCTTACCATACTGCTGATGTGTGACAGACAAATTGAATTTATTTATATTTATTTATATGATTTTAAAAAAGCTGGTGATGAAAATTGCTGAAAAAGAAACGTGAAATACGATTTATAGGCATGTACCAGAAATCCACTGAAGTGTGAGTGGGGCTAAAGGTGAATGGTAAGAGTCAAAACGCATCTATAGAAATACTCTCCGATGTTAGGACACTCACATTCGCTTTTGTTGCTGTACTAAAATTGTTGAATAAAGACGGAAAGCCAAAGGCTCAACAAGAGTTAAATACATACAGATGCAAACCTATTTACGTTGCCGTTTAGTCTGATATGTCAGACTGCCTGAGCGGGGAATCGAACCTACGACTTTTGAAACCAAAGGCCGAGGTCCTACCGCTGAGCCATACTCACACAGCCTTTTTATTATTTTTTTTTTTAAAGAAACGTCCATAGGCAGCATTTAAAACGTGTGTATATACATATAAACATACACTTTCCTATCGCCGTGTCAGTACGGCTCAGCGGTAGGACCTCGGCCGTTGGTTTCAAAGGTCGTGGGTTCGATTCCCCGCTCAGGCAGTCCGACATGTAAATCCAAAAGGCAAAGTAAATACGTTTGCATCTGTATTTATATTAAATTGCTGACCTTCACCTTAGATGTTTTCACTCACACTTGAGTGGATTTCTGTAATACGCAAGTGTCTAACAGCCGTATTACAGAAATCCACTCCTTGCGGGGAATTGAATCCACGACCTTTGAGACCAAAGGCGTAAAGCCTACCGATGAGTCGTGTTAGTATGAGCCGGGTAGGCCATACACCTTTGGTCTCAAAGGTTGTGGGTTCAGTTCCCCCGCTCAGGCAGTCTGACATATAAGTCCAAAAGGCAACGTAAATAGGTTTGCATCCGTAGTTTATTTAATCAATTGTGTTGACGTCGACGGTATCGAAACCGGAAGAGGTCAGCAATGCTCAACGCACGCCCAACAGTGCCAATGGCAAAAGAAACAGCAGTGATGAAGCGACAGGGAGCAGGGTAGGTAGGGACCGGAAGTGGTGCATTTTGACAAAAAATTTTGCATAAATTAGGAATTAGTTTTACACAAATGAGGTAGATCAAGGCGCCGATAAGCAAATGGGATTCCCATTAGTTAGTACAGCGTGGAAGATTTTACGATTTAAGATTTTACAAGAGGCAGAAATACGCGAAGCGCAAGCCCCACTCGCTCCTTGGAAAACCAAGTGGCAACTGAGGCAGTATGCAAATGGTCCGTTTGAAGCCTTGGTTTAAAAAGCAAAACCCAAGCTACGAAATGGACGATGGATGCAGCCTGATTTGCATACATCCGCACTTCCAGCTTGGTTTCCCAAAGACCGGGTGGGGCTTGCACGTCGCCATATTTATTTTTTATTGGGAAATTATGGTATTTATCGTTTTTCGTCTTTTAATGTACTCCAATTATCAGCAGGTGACTTGGTAATTTTGCCATGTAACATTTGTATAAGAAACCTGATGACGAACAAATAACTTTTCGAAACATCGTGTTGAATTTGTTACGTAACACTCTTAAGATTTTATTTAATAAATGGGGAAAGCATATCATCTGATAAATGCAAGAGTATTTTATTTGTCATGGAAAATGGAAATTGTGCATCCTAGTGAACTGTAAATGCTATATGCAAGGGCATTCGTGTATTTAGGAGTATTAAAAAAATGTCTCTTGTAAATGCATGTGAACAAAGCCAAAACGTACAGAATATTGGCCGAAAATTAAGGGCATTTGTTTTACTTCTGAAAAACGTGCAGCCAAACAAATTCTGGCAACAATATCGCAACGTACAATTCCGCGGAAGCTTCAGCCGTGAAAGGGAGCAGTCACGAATCAGAAAACAGACGAATATGTAGGCTACAAAGGGATGACGAGAATGCGACACAAATGAGTGGCAAACAATGAAAGTGGCCTGTAGCCTATTCATTGATACGCAGAGGTCCACAGAAATTGTATCTCAATAACTGCGCCAATTTCAAGATACCCCGCTGGTATTTTTACTTTTATTACGCTTGCCATGCAAGCCTGTGCCGCATTCAAGGAACCTTTCATGTTTCCACACAGATAGAAGTGTGCACCTCCACGGTAAAAAAAAAAAGTCCAACGGGTTAGCAAGTTCAGCTGAGCCCCGCTGCTATTGCCGCTGACAAGTTTTACATTGCTTTTAACAAATGCGAAACTACTATGAATAAAATTTGCAATAGTTTTTATACTGAAAAAGATCCAAGACGCTCAACAAGATAAATGAATAACATTTACGTGCTAATGCTACAGCACTTTATAAGAACAAACTCTAATTAACGGCTCAAACCCGGTCAAAACACACTTCTAAAAAAACATGAGATGCTAAATTAATGTTTAGCATAATGAAGGTGCTGCAGCATTAGCATCGAAATATTTCCTTTTTATATCTGTGCGTCTTGGCTGCTTTTGAATATAAATGCTATGTAAAATAAGAAATGACAATTATTTTTAATAAATCAACAGTAAGTTCACTCGTCAGTAGCGCTTGTTTTCCATAACTATAAACAAATTCTGGCATTTTTATGTGTTGTGGTAGCAAATTATGTATTCCCCCATTTAATTTTATTTGCCTTCTTTACAGGAAAGCCACCGATGATTCTGTAATTAAAAAAAACACGCCCAGACCACCGCCAAAGATTCATTATAGTTCACACATCTACACAGAGGAGGTGACAAATCAGTAAGCACGAAAACGTAACACTAAAGATTTGCAGGGCAGACAGAAGATCTGGGGATACTTCTGCAAGAACAGATTCATTATAGTTCATTTATCTGCACAGAGGAGGAGGCAAAGCAGCAGGCCCGAAAACGTAACACTGAAGTTCTGCAGGGAAGCCAGAAGAACTGGATAGATGCTTCTGCAAGAACAGATTCATTATAGTTCACACATCTGCGCAGAGGAGGTGGCAAAGCAGCTAGTACGAAAACGTACCACTGAAGCTCTGCACGGAAGCCAGAAGAACTGAGGGGTGCTTCTGCAAGAACAGATTCATTATAGTTCACACGTCTGCACAGAAGAGGTGGAAAAGCAGCAGGCACGAAAACGTAACACTGAAACTCTGCAGGGAAGCCAGAAGAACTGGAGGGATGTTTCTGCAAGAACAGATTCATTATAGTTCATACATCTGCACAGAGGAGGTGGAAAAGCAGCAGGCACGAAAACGTAACATTGAAGCTCTGCAGGGAAGCCAGAGGAACTGGAAGGATGCTTCTGCAAGAACAGATTCATTATAGTTCACACATCTGCACAGAGGAGGTGGAAAAGCAGCAGGCACGAAAACGTAACACTGAAGCTCTGCAGGGAAGCCAGAAGAACTGGAGGGTGCTACCGCAAGAATAGATTCATTATAGTTCATATATTTGCACAGAGGAGGTGGCAAAGCAGCAGCATGAAAACGTAACACGAAGCTTTGCAGGCAAGCCAGAAGAACTGAGAGGTGCTTCTGCCAGAACAGATTCATTACAGTTCATCCATCTGCACAGAGGAGATGGAAAAGCAGCAGGCACGAAAACGTAACACTGAAGCTTTGCAGGGATGCTTCTGCAAGAAGAGATTCATTATAGTTCACACATCTGCACAGAGGAGGTAGCAAAGCAGCGGACACGAAAACGAAACACTGAAGCTTTTCAGGGACGCCAGTAGTATGGTTACATTGGCTAGCCTTGAATAACAAAGACAGACACTGACCTGTGCTTTAGGTCTCCGATTACTTTTTCCGAATACTCACCGTCCTTGGTATGCCTAGTCCCATGAACCAGACCTGATTGCCACTTGACACTGCTTCGAACCCTTGGGTTGCCGTATCTTCCAGTGGTCGCCTTATGTCGCTTAAACTTGTCTAGTTGATCATGATTCTGTTTGTTTCTCATTTGCCAGAGCAGATCCACACACTGGCAACGGACTTGCACAATAGCGAAGTAGCTGCGTCAGATGATGTGGTTCCCAGCAGCTATAAAAGCTGAGTTAAACGTGACAACTGGATCAGATGCCCCCCACACTGGCACATGTGTGGGGCATCTGGTCCAGTTGTCGCGTTTAACTCAGCTTTTATAGCTGCTGGGAACCGTGTCATCTGGAGCAGCTACTTCGCTATTATGCAAGTCAGTTGCAATTGACTACTATTGCACCAGCCGCTTTTGCAGTGAAGCTCCTCAAGGGGGTTGCTTCTAAGTGATGTCCTGTTCCCGGTTTATCCCGCAGGGCCAGGCCGTTACACCCCCCGCTCCTGTCCAATTGTGTTATATTTGCAGCTCTATTTACAAAATATATTTACAATTGTCACTGTTTTTTTACGGGCAAAAGATATATATGCCAAATAGCCGAAAGTATTTACAAATATATTTCGTGTGAAATTTTGCCCAAGAAACCAAGACTGGTCCTCTTTCCATAGCTTGGATGGCGATTAAAAGGAAGGTAATGGTATTTATATGTTTTTCACGGAGCACCTACTTTATTAGGATGCCTGCTGAAAACTTGAGCACAATTAAACACTTGTCGAAACCAGCATAGCATCCCGCCACCAAGTTCACGGAAAAATGACAACAATAGCAGATCCCTCCATCCTTTTACACTAGCCAAGTGGTTTTCCCGATCTTTTAGGAGTGAACCGTCACGTCTGACGATATACACGTCATGCGTGAAAAGTTAGGCTAGGTCATCCCAAAATCTGCCCTTGTGTCTGTCCGTCACATCCTAGCTACCCCATACGTCCGTGCTTCTGCTACAAGCACCATCCACCAACAGCTACCTTAAAGTTGGAGTAACAACATAACTGAAAGAACTAAAAGCTGATGTATCAACAGTGCTAGGAAAACTGTTACTAAACTAAAGTAACACGCGTTTTGCAAATGAGAGTTCAATGCTTCCAACATGCTCTGGTGAAGTTGCACATAGGAAAACATTGCATTATTTTTTTTACACATAATAATTTAGTTATTAACCCTCGACCATGCTGTAAGCTGCCGCACATAAAAGCAACAAGCGCTTCAAACAGCACTTTTAAACAGCGCTTCGAGTGATATACTTTAAAAAGACATTTTAACATTAATACTTAACACAGCAATTCCCGAGACCATGAAGAATCGGCATCTATTAATATATTAATACAGGATAAGCTACGTTATCCCAGATTTCAAATCTAATGATAAGGTACGCAGCTCAAAGCTGACACCTGTAGAAACGTTCAAGTTTATTAAACTGCTAATGTGTACAATGCTAGATTCACGACACACAAGCAACCATTAATTTTAAGTAAATGCTCCCATGAATACCTCCAGAGCTGCACCTAGAAGAAAATAATACCGTCTTTAACCCAATGTTTACACAACGGAAGGAGAACTTGATCGATCGATAACGTTGTTGTCCGAAACAAAGTTGCCTTTTCTCTACAGGAGAGAACAAAACAAATTGTCGCTTCTCTTAACAAATTATCGCCTCTCAACGAGCATTCGATTTTAGAAAACTGCGTTTGGCTGATTTAATGAGAGATTAACTGCCAGTAAAATATATTAGCTGGTGTACAAACATTTAAGGCTGGAAACAACGACTCACCCACGAACTAGGGGGTCGTTGCCAGATTAGACAGTAGTGACCTCCATCACAAGTGGTGTAGAGTCTGTAGATAGTGACAGCTTCGACGTTGTTGATCTTTCTGGGCAAGGTTGGTGTGAAAATAAACTGTAATGGCAAAGTTTCCTTACACACCTGGTTTTTGGAATGCGCTAAGTATTGTGGCAATGGATTGTGAGGCTGATTCGGTACCTTCCTAAACAACCAAACAGAGCGTACCAAACGCACCACTATTGGTGACAGTTTGGCTCATTCCCTGCTAATATCCGTGTTGATGCGGTTGATTGACGTCCACATCGTCAGCAATGAATCTGTTTCGTCAAAACCGTTACGTCGCACATGCTCAAACTTCCATCCCAGCAAACCACCTCTCGGCGATGGTTCGCAATTTGGCATTGCTCTCGCCTGGTCACATCTATTAGCCAATCCTGGTCAAATCCATTAGCCAGGTCAGTAGGCGGTGAAGGCAGGACGTATCGAATACTCTGCTGAGCTTGTTGAGCTGTATTGTAGTTTAGAAAGATACTGAACGGCTGACGCAACATCACTGTGCACGCGCGACGTCAAGTTTGGAGCCAAACTGTCTGTAACAGTGGTGCTTTCTGTTCGCTCTGTTCGGTGCTTTAGAAAGGTACTGATGGTTTGTGTCAATAGCTGGGCAGTCTGGGATTAGCAGACCAGACTGGGCAGGATGTTTTAGCTTCCTGGGCTTGCAACATACAGTGCAACTGGGGGGACGGAGACGTGTGTTAGTCACTGCATGTGTTGGCGCACCATTAAGCCTCAATTCTCCTTCCCCATTCCACACTTCAGTTTGATGTTGCCACAGTGTCAAGGTTTGGAGGCTGCTGCCATTCAAGTGTTGGGTTTAGCTGGCTGGGTGTCTGTGGTAATAGATTACGGCAGTCACTTTTCTATGGCTGGGTGGGATAGTTGTGGCATGCAATCCCCAAGCCATTTGTCTTGTGTGGGGATTTTAATGCTAGTCACACGTTGTTGGGGACACATGCGACAAAACCATAATGGAATTATTATTTTAGGGACTCTTCTTGATCATGACCTTGTTCTGCTTAATGACAGAGCACCCACCTTTTGTATTATGATATGGGAGTGCCTGTCAAGAGTCATTATTGGATTTAGCATTAGTTTAATTTTCTATTACTGGATCCCTTGGGATGGCTGTGTCCAATCAACTAGGAGGAAATTACCACTTTCTAATTTTTTTTTGTGGGTGACTCTACTTTAGGCAAGAGTCCTTACACTTTTGAGCTTGGTAACGGTCTACAAAAAAGAAAAGTAGTTTACTGAGACTGACAGGTCCTAAATTTAGAGAGTTCTCGACTGTATGTGATTTAAACGAGTTGGATGGAAGCCCCCAGCTGGTGGACCAAAGAATGTTGGTAGGTGGTTCGTGATCGCAGGCTCACTTACTGTAGGTTTAAGCATTTCCCTTTTGTGAATCGTTGGTGGTTCTTTGTTGGAGTAGCGGTGATGAAGTACGAAGGGTCCTTCATCATTCTAAATGATCCTTTAGTGCCTGTTTGTGCTTTATGGTTTCACGTGGAGTATCCTTGCGAAATGTTTGCGAAATACACAGAGGATTGGAGTGAAGTGCTTCGAGGTAAAAGGCTTTCAACTCTCACTTTGCAAGTGTGCATCCTGCACCCAGAAAGAGTAAGACTGAAACAGATAGAGTAAGTTGCCATTTGAAATGGAAGAATTAATTGCAGTGTTACATAGGATGGTGATCTAGGGTTGGATGGTGTACATATGAAGACCTCTTCAAATTAAAGCTTGATGTGTGTAGTTAGCTGCTTGAGTTGTTACATGACATGTGGGAGAGTGGCATAATCCCTCAAGCTTGGAAAGTAGCAGTACTTGTGCTGTTGAAGGTTGGTACGAGCAACTCTTTTTTCGCCAGCTATAGGGTCATTCCCTTGCTTTCCTGTACTGGCAAACTTTTCGAGTGGTTGGTTGCAAGCAGATTGACCTTGCTGCTGGAACACTTCAAAACATTTCATATGGCACAATTTGGTTTCCGTCAAGGACATGGGACCCAAGATGCAGTCTGGTTGTTAGACTCTGGTATTGCTGAAACTTGGGTGAATGACTGTGCAGACTGAATGTTTTCCTGGATAGTCAGACAGCATGTGACTAGGTTGATAACGAGTGCCTTTTCGATCAGCTTGTCCATATGGCTGTAAGTGAGAAATTGCTTTGTGTTTTGTGGGGCTTGCTGAAAGATTGGGTATTTGTGACAAGAATAAGTGGCGTGTCTCCTTCCCTGGGCAGACCAGCAGGCACTTGCCTCAGGACCATGTGTAGGTAGAGCGCAGCTGGGTGGAAGACAGCAGTGGGAATCCTGGTTATAAAACCAAGAAAAGCCTGACTTCTCCTTCCAGTTATTGCCTAATCTCTCTGACTGGCTGCATCAGTAAACTTGTGGAACTGATAGTCAGTGAAAGGTTGGTTTGGGTGCTGGAGTCACAGGGAGTATTACCGCATCCCAGTGAGGCATTCTGCAGGGTTGATCAACTATCGACCATACGGTTGCTGAACCAAAGAAGTATTGCGAGTTGGGTAGGCAATAAAAAATGGGAGCTCTGACTTGGCAAAAATCTCACAAAGCATGTAGCGAAGCCAGCAATTTAATTTTCGGTTCGTATTTTAGTGTCTTGGTGACCTATTAACAATAGACAAACAAGATGAAAATGATACAATAAACCTTAAAAACGTGGTTGTATCCAACAGCATATTTTGTAAGTATTTGGTCCGGTGGGGTGCAACCATGTTTTTAAGGTTTATTGTGTCATTCTCATCTTGTTTGTCTGTTTTTAATAGGTAGTACCAGGAGGAAATTAATAAATCATACTGCAGCTTTAATTTCCTCCTGGTAGTACATTATTTTGTAAGTATTTGGTGCAGTTGGGTATAACCATGTTTTTAAGGTCCACATGTTGTTAATAGGTGACCAAAATAGTAAAATACTTTGTCGAAAATTAAATTGCTGGCTTTGTTACATGCCTTGTGAGAGTTTTGGCCTGTCAAAGGGCTCCTATCTTTTGTTGCATTTGGTTTCCTTTGAATCACATGGGAGGGAAGCTTCTTGCCTGCATCGACATCTGGTTCAAGTTTTCTTTGGCTTGGAGAAGGCTTGTGACATGACCTAGAATTATGGGATTCTCTATAACCTCTAAAATTATGGCTTGACGGGATGGATGTCGCAGTTCCTCTCGGGTCATTCTATTCACGTATGCATTGGAACAATTCGTTCCTGCCTGTGTTATTTGGAGTATAGGTGTACCTCAAGGATGTATTCTCAGCGTTATCCTTTTTTGCCGTAGATCAACCCCAACGCCCAGCATGCCACTGTTGCCCAGTCATTGTTTGTTGATGACTTTGTCCTTCGCTTTCAGGATGCTCTTATGCAGATCTAATGATGGCTGTTGTAGCTGGCAATTAACAGGATCCAGAGCAGGACAGTCAGTAATAGTTTCCAGTTTTCTCTGGATAAAACAGTCCACTTTTTCCGTCAACGGGCAGTGCATCCAGATCCTTGTTTGTACTTGTACAGGTACAAATTCATGTGGTCTTGCAGCCATGTTTCCTGGGTCTAGTGTTCCGAGTCTAAATTGTCTTGGCTTCCACACTTGCACTAACTTAAAGATACGGGTTTCTGGGCACTTAACATCCTACTGGTCCTGTTGGGTACTTCAATGGGGTGCAGATCGCACTGTCATGCTGCATCTACTGAGCCCTTGCCTGCAGCAAACTTGATTATGCTTGCATGTATGAATGGTTAAGCTATGCTTGCATGGTTGGGTTCAGCTAATGACTCGAATCTCTGGATCTTAGGCCGGTTGCAGACGAACCACAAAACGCGTCACAATCGCAGACTCAATTTTTGGCATTTGTGAAGCGTTTGTGGTGTAAAAATCGCAATCAGTGGCAGATCAGGTAAAATGTATAGGATGTAACTGGTGCTTTCACACACAGTGGCGCCTTTCTGCGTTTATCGGTAGGTCTCCCTGAGCCAAATCGCGCTGCGTGAAAGGTGACGTCGATTCCGACACGATAGTGGCGTCCTTTCTGCAGCGATTTCCACGTGTTTTGTGGTCCGTCTGCAACAAGCCTTAGACCCCGTTCACCATAGTGGTTTGCATTTGGTGACTGGGGTGTTTTGTACATTCCAGTAGTCAGCCTTTACGCTGAAGCCTCGGAGCCACTTTTGGCAATTAGCCAGCAGCAGCTAGCCATTCAGTATGCTACCGACAGCGTGTTGGGCAATCCAGTCCTGCTTGGCCCATGGTTTTTGGACGACACTTCTGGGTTGACAGACAAGGGGTGGGTAAGGGTGATTTTCGTGATAAGAAGTAGCAGTCCTGTCAGAAGATGGCCTTTGAAATGCCCCACATCTTGCAGCTTGGGGAGATGCTAGTGGCCCCTTGGCATGTCCCAAGTGGCATTTTCACATTCCATCTGGCAGCCCCCCCCCCCCCCCAAAAAAAAAGTTCTATTCCACCAGCATAGTACCTGCAAGAGTTCTGGCAGCTGTGTTATCAATCAGCAGCTTTTCACTGATAGGTTGAAGTTAGAAGTTGGCATAACATGTGCTTGTGTACATGAGGAAGTGACTGTTTCAGTCGCTGTCATCAGGCTATTCTGTGTTTTTGGCTGAACTTCTGGCACTCGATCTGGCTGTTGAATGGATCCTTGACCTTCTGGGCACACATGTTATCATCCTTAGTGATTCCAGGCATGTCCTGGAGTCGTAGCGCTATCGGAATGCCAGTGAATACCAGCTCTGCTTTCCTGCTTCCCTGGCCAGCAGCTTTTTTTTTTTTTTGCTGGATCCTGGGCCATACGGGGATAGCTGGTAATGAGCATGCCGAAGCAGCAGTAGCTTTTGATGCGCACCCAGGGTGACTTAGCATGTCAATCGGGTGTATAGTCTATCCTCCTGTGTGGGTTTTTTTTTATTTTTTACAGGAGATCCAAATTTTGGGTTTAAGTAAGCAAGTAGTTTATTACGACGGCTCGAAGTTCATGGTGAACTTGTGTGTGCCGTATAAGTCAGGTACAGTAGAAAGGAACATAATATGAATAATATGGAGGTAATATTGAACAGATTATTTGTTGACAAATACTATTTTGAACGTAGTAGATAGGCATTAGATACAAAAATAAACACAATGTAACAGTTTTAAATACAAAAAAAAAATAATAATCACTAAATGCACATTCCACATATATATATATATATATATAATATTGAACACATTATTTGTTGACAAATACTATTTTGAACGTAGTAGGTAGGCATTAGATACAAAAATAAACACAATGTAACAGTTTTAAATACAAAAAAAAAATAATAATCACTAAATGCACATTCCACATATATATATATATATCCAATTTATTAAAAAAAATCAGGCCGAAGGTTTATCTGGGCAATGCTTAATCGACTTCTTGAGTAAGCAAGAAGTAGTCGATCAGTTTATTTTTAATCTCATTTATCCCATCAATTTGGAGCAGTTCAATAAGGATTTCATTAAATATAGTAGGAATTTTATATTTATTTACATCTCTGCAATGTGTGGTGCAGTGGCAACTCAGCCCATTGCACTGTTGGCACTAATGATCTGAATGTCGATT
>JAHWFP010048724.1:299-38783 GCA_023313725.1 Lithobius niger | reverse complement strand
GCACCCTCTCTCGCACTCCCCGAAAACGCCGCCCCGTGACATTTCCCTTTTGGTGCAGCCCCGGAAAAGTCGCATGCGTATGTTTGACTGAAGGCTAAAAAAAGCCCTGAGAAATCCAGCATTCAGTAAGCAAGTAACCCTATGTTTAAGGTAATCCTTTGAAACAATTCACCTCGGCACCGTGCATGGCAACATTGTTGTAAGCAACGATTGTTGCCGCCCACTTAAAAACAATTCAACTCCTTTCTGGAAATGAACATTTAGGAAATAAATGCGCCTTTCCATCGTATCAGGCTGCCAATTTCGAGGCCCATTGGGGGCTTTGAAATTAAGAACCAATCGCCGTTTGGTTTAAACTTGTCTGGTTTAGTAGACACGGGTTGTTTTTTTTTTTTAGCTCAAACGCCGACAATGGCACAGTCCACGCGACTAAAACTTTGTTGGCCGCTTTGGTAACACAACAATGCCAAAAAACGAACCCCAAAACGGTGCGGCAGGTCAGGTAAGTGGCGCCATCTCTTCGAAGACTTTGGAAAAAGTGTATAACCCGAACTTGTAGTCCAAGGCCGTCAATAGACGGCGACATGGAAGGTTCGGTAAGTGGCGCTTCAATAATGCTGACTATTAGAGCCGAGTTGAATCAGTGGGTTTTAGCTTAACCGACGTATGTTACGACGGGGCACAACTTGTTCCTAGTAAGTTTGAATCGGGCAACACGTTTTGCTGTAAGTAAGTAACAAGCAGTCAAACAGGCAGACTGCCGTATGACAAATTGTCTATTCCAAACGGGACTTCACTCCCTTCACTTGCTTCGTCATTACTTTTGTTGCCTTTTGATAGCACTGAAATTTAAATAAATTTAATTAGTTTTCTAAAACAATTATTACAAAACTAATTAAATTGATTTTCATCTGGCTGAGCATTTAAGTAAATGGTTTTGAAATAACAAATTTCACCCATTATCCATGAAGCCCTCCGAAGTATGAAAAAATTGCAGGTAATAATGCAATTGTTGTAGGCTAATCCTCCCTTGCAACTTATAGAAATCTTAGAACATAACAGATAAAACGTTGGAGGTATTATAGCTTGGTATGCAGAGTGATCTGAGCACTACCTGTACATTTAGCAGCACAATAGTGGGTTGTTTACGGATGTAAGCAATGGCATTAAGAGCCCGAGGTATTAAAACTTTCATATTTTAATTGACATGTTCTAACTGGTTTCCCTATGCGCAAGAAGAATTGTCTACAACAATAAGAAGTCCACACAGTCCTTCCCGAAATCTTCCTCAAAGAAGGGCGCACATTTTTTGGACCAAGCATTTATTGCTAAGTAAAATGTTAGGGCCTGTATAAATAAGTTAGAGGACCGTACATACGTTTACATACATTCAACTTTGTTTTCCCTAACTTCACAATAGGAAACGTAAGTTGCTATTAAGGATATGGATGATAAGATCGAGTAGAATTTTATTTCACTTAGTATGTACGAATGATTGATGGGATATGCATGTTTGTTATTTTAGTAAAAAAGTCTGTAAGTGCCACTTTTACGACGTTACACTAATATCTGACACTGAGTGTGTTCCCATACTCTTTTTTTCAAAATTGTTGTTTTGTCGTCCTTGTTACATTTCATTGCTACCGTGAGAAATATCTCCGTTATAAAATATCTCAAAGTGTTTGGAGATGCACCTTACATTTCCGCCATGTTATCGAGCAACCGATCGTTCCTCTTCTTTACTATGATCAGCCAAGTGAATTCACAATGAGAAAGTAGATTTTAGGGCATTCATCACAAACGCTTTAATAAATACAAAAAATAAATGTAATAAAGCAAAATGATAAAAAAAATCCGTTTTAGAGTATTACTACTGCTCTTGATTTCAAAAACAATTGGTTCACTATTATACAACAGATGGCAGTTAGAGTGCATGCACCGCAGACTCACATTTGGAACCAGTCATTGGCTAGCTACAAGGGGCACTGGAGACAAACGGACGGAAAAAGATTAGCATTGTTATTCAAGCAAATGCTGTGAGAGCGATTTCTTGGGCCTAAAAGTCTGTTTTGCACAAACCCTTATGCCATTGTTAGTCGTAAGGTTATAAGTCGGGTAAAAGATTCCAAGTAGTAGAAATATTGTAGTGTTGCCATACAAATCCCCCCTCCCCCTAAAAAAATACGGCATATTTAAGCCCACAAAATTTAGGGCATTTTGAGGCCCATACCATCACTTGTGTAATGCTGAATAAACAGCTCAAACTGTTTCCTTAAGTTGCCAGCACAGAAAACTTCTACTTAAACACAAAGTTGCTTAGCATGTGATTCGTTAATTGTTTTATTATCATAAGATAATTTTTGTTTTACAGAAGTACCTCTTACAATGGATAATGATGCAATATTGACCACTTACATCAGTTTCTACAAGGTTTGGCTTAAAAATGTTACCGTCAAATTCCCGTGGGGGATTTATGTAAGTTTTTTTAAATTATTAATGGAAGTTCTGCTGGGAATTGTTATTCTGTTATCGCTAAACGACCATGTTGCTGCAGAAAAAGAAACCCAACCAAAAGACAGGGTACTTAAACGTACCCACGTGGGAAGACCAGTTTATTAACACAAACTCATATGAATACTGTAAAACAATATAAACAAAATACAATTATGCTACTCCGCTGCAGCCAATTAAAACCAATGTAAAAACCCCACCTATTTAACTAGAGAATTGGAATTTATTGAAAATAGAGTGTTATTTACCTTTCAGGGAAAAATCGATAAGAAATATTTGAACCAAGTGGCAACTTAACGAAAATTGACCCACATCCTACCATGCTCCTAAATTTAGAATAGTCAACCAATTCCCAAAGGACTGGATTGAATGCCCTGTATACGTCTGACAACTGTTGCTTGACACAATTGATCTTCTGACCAACCCACATTACCATCTCTCCAAGGTTCATACAAACTGCTTTACATTCTTCTATCAAAAACTTAAATCTCTGTAGCAAGAACCGGTACTGGGTGGACAAATTTAACAAATATTAAAGGAAGAGATACAACACCAAAAACCACTGTTTGCCATCTCCACACACCAAGACTACTGGCATGCTGCACCCCCTATCGAAGGAATACCTTTTTGCACATAGGAGAGCATATTGACATAGTGGGAACCAATGTTTGTAACAGTTGGGTTGGACGGTACTCTAGCAACAATCGTCCAACTGCACCCAATGCACGCTCAAGTGGACTTAAAACCAGTTTCACATTACGTGATAACTGGCATAGAGATAAAACTTTCTCGCCTGACACCGAACATATACATCATATTATCGATCTATGAAATGTCACATTACAAATATACCTTCATCTAAAATAAAATGGAGTTCAAAACGACAAAAGAAAGTTCAATGTTGTAAACTGCCTAAGAACGCCACGGAATCGACTCCCTCCTTTTCACGACGTGTACAAAAACAAGCAGTTAGAGCAACTACCATACGGTCTTCTGTCCAGTTCTGCCACTACCATTGGTGAGGCGCACACCTCTATCACACATTGCAACAGCTATCTATATTATCTACATAATAATCCTGTAGGCCGGCTAAAAGGAAGACTAAAAGGAAAACCGGAAGGACAACAATCACTTTAATCGCTTCTCATTGTTTTCGTGCACGTGTAATGTCTTTGCTACGGTGCCTAACAATTCCTGGTGCACGTGTTAAGGATGGAAAACTATCGTCCAAACCGTTGATTGTTGATGGGTAAAGTGAAAGAATCCATGTTTCACCTAAATGCGTATAGTTTTAAATCAAACTAAGCTACGTTGCTAAGTGGCAACTGGATACGATGCAATGGCGTATTTAATTCGCAGATAAAGGCTTTCACAGCTGAGCTGAATTGTTTCAAAGTGGACAACAATGAGTGCTTAGCACAAGGATGATCATTGCTATCTTGCAAAGTAGTCGTTTACAATCAAAGCTCTGTGAGTGAAAACAACACAATAATGAGCCATTGTTAGGCCGCCATAGGCCGGCGATTTACTTCTTTCCTCTCCCAGAAAAGGAAAATGCCAAACCAGCCGTACTAAAGGTTTCAACTTTTGTTCTACGAATATTTATTCACTTCCCACAGAAAAATTATTTCATGCAAAGATGATGGTTCAGCGCTCACATTCTTTAAACGGTACATCCTCTGATTTTAGCCACTGGATGCGCAGATTCAGTGACTGAGGCCACTGAACCACCGTGCGAAAATGGGAGTGGGAGTGGGGAGTTGGGAAGTGAGTGGGAGTGGGGAGTGGGAGTGAGGGGGTTGAGAGTAGGGAGTGGGGAGTGGGAGTGAGCGGGTTCGGATTGGGAGCGGGAGTCGAGCCGGGAGGGGAGGGAATGGGTCTGTAAAATTAATTCATGACCGGCCCCGTGCTTAGCACGGGCTTCCTCTAGTATAATCTAAAAGCAGTAACCATCCGAACAGCCGGTTAAAAATGTGTTAGCTTTTAAGCCTATTTTAGATTTTAGGCATATTTGTCAACTTTTACGCCTAATTCTTACCTGGAGGTTTAATTTCGTAAGTAGCAACTAACGGAGATTTGATTTGTATAGTACGCCTATTCATTTTTGCAACACGACACGCCTTCGGGGGGGGGGGGGCCGGGAGTTCAAGCACACAGTTACAGTGTTAAACATAAAGCGCATGTAGCCTATATAGATCAGTGGTAGTAGGGAAGTGACGGGAGACACGTTGTTGATGAAGCCAGGAGCTACTCGTAGCAACTTGACGTTACCGTGGTAACGTGATTTTAGGCCTTTTTCCCTTTTTAGGCCTAATTTTTAAAAATAGTTTTATTTCGTAAGTAGCAGTTAGGCCTAAAAGAGAATCTGGTTCGATGGTAAGCCCATTCATTCATGCAACAATGCGACGAGACTATTTTAAACGAAGCTAAAACGCTTTTGTTTTTGCGGCTGCAGTGTTATCCTTAGAATATCAATTCGATGATCAAATGTAATATTAATTTTAATTAGATCGAAGAAGTCTATTAGCTATAAGGAAGTAACGGTGTTTTAAATATCCATGTTATTTAACTAACTTTTGACACTGAATCGAACGTTGTAAACAGTGGTCGTCAATTTCTGGTACAGTTGAAAAAAGTGATGAACGGACGGACAAAGTGCGATGGACGGACGGACAAAGTCGTTGCAATAGTCTTCTCAGCTGGTACGGCTGTACAGAAGACTAGAAGGCAGCACATGGGTTTGGCATCAATTTAGGAAATCTGGAACGTTAAAGTAACCACAGTATACAGGCCACATCGGAGTAATGCCTGCTGATGAACTAGTACCTCCTAGAAATACCATCAAAATACGAAAAATTAATCGCTCCAACAACTGAAACACTGATGACGTTAGGAAGCATACAATGGACATCTATCTAAGCTTTGGAAAATTGAATCACAAAAGAAACTTCACACGTGAATAGTGAATAGAAAGAAAGATAACACCATGGCCAGCGATGTTAGCTTTTCTCTGTTTTCTTCACGTAGTGACGGCTAATTTGGCTCTACCATTCCTCCCTTTCTCTTAAACCGTACAAAACGCATTTTCAGCCTATCCACATGCCACACAATCGGCAAAACCCGTAGGGCACTATCCACCCAAAACGACCACGCAGAAGCCCTTTCGACTGCAAACAAATTTGAGCACTGCCTGTGGAACGGTTATTAGCCCTGCTATATGGCTAACAAAGGATGCACCTCGGTGAGAAACAATGTGATGTAATCAGCATAAAGCTCTAGCTTTTGAGCCTCTCAACAACCTGGTAGATGAATGGCAGCAATATCAGGTGTTTCCAAATTGGCCACAGTTAAGTTTCAATACACAAGGTATACAACATTGGACACAATGTGCACCCTTGTCGTAAACCACGTAAAATAGGCAAATTCATTTTGAACATCACATTCACCTGCACGTAAAAAAATAGTGTCCATGTAACGTAGGCAGACACATTGATAGGCGCTAATCTTATTATATCCCGGATAAAATTCAAAACCTCGTAATGTACCAAATGAAAAGCACACTTTTGATCTAACTAATTAGTTTCAATCCTTAGTTCATGCTCACTACAGCAGTGCATCACATTTCGCACCACCAGGGACTGTCATGAATCTTGCGCGTCCAAGTACTGAAAAGAGGTTTGATTTGCATGAACTATGTGTGTTAATCCATACTTTAATCTCATAGCCCATGAAAAAAAAACTATTAAACCTCAGAACCAAACCTTGGACCCAAAACTATCAAACCTTTCAAACTTTGATGTGGATAGTTTTCCCTCAAGCCAAGCAGAATGTTAGACCTGTAAAAGAGGAGAGCCGATGGGAGGTCAGAACTAGCTATAAAATTTTACTTGCAATACGTCTGAGCCGGGACCTTTGTTTCAGTCGATTCCACGCAAAGCCACTAATACTTCAGACAAACAACGTGTCTTCTCAAGAGATTCCTGCAACTCAGCTGAAACTTGTTGCGGGTCTTCCAGGCTCTGCAACTTTCTCTCCTCTAACACTCAGATATTATAGAACGTTAATGGTCTTTAGCACTGTGAATGTAATTTGTCAGGTGTTGAGACGCACTTATGAAATGTGCAGCACTTGCAGTAACATTCTTCCTTTCATCCGCCAAAAAGGTTGCTGAAAGAGGCTCCTCCTGCTCTCGTTCCCTAAATCTAGATGTTACCCGCATGCCTCCATTGCCACACAGCAGAGATTGTTTATTTAATTAGACACGTGCCTTACATAAAGTACAAACCGGGCTCGCAGCGCTGCTATCATTAGCAACTCCAACAACCCTCAGTTCTTTCACTCGTTTCGCTCGAGCCTCTTGCATCCAATTCCCACTTGTTCTAAAAAAAACTTCTGAATTCTACCTTTTCAAATTACTTAGCAGAGTGGTGGATCCAGAATGAAGCTTTGAGGATGCGATGATTCAGCTAAGGGGTCAGGGGGAGCATTGTAAGTTCCCCAGTGGGCTTGAAGCGAGCATTTTTAGTAATTTTAATGCTGGTAAGAGCAAGAGTCAGAAAAATAACCACTTTTTTTCTCACAATTTTTATTCCATTTCCACGATACCAGTAATAAATTGTACAATCCAATGCAAACGTTTATTTTAAACTAATATTTCGTACTAGTGTTCCGAGAATAAAATAGCGAATTTGAAGCATTTAGGTAGGTTTAATTAAATATAGAATTTCCTATGCAAGGGAACCAAACACAGCAATTACAGTTAACGTTACAGGTGGTTATCACACATGAATAAGTAGGTACCTGGGTTACACATTAAACATTACTTGTATAGTTTTGAAAGCAACGTCTTCATAAAACTTATAAAATTTCGTAATATTCAGGATTGACTTTAGTCACCTACAGTAAACGGAAATAAATTGGCAGATAACAAAAAAAGTGTTCATGTAGTTAACAGTAAGCCTAACTAATCATTTTTTGCCAAACTCACTAAAACAAATAGGCCTATCACCAAACAGTGATAACATCATTTTAAGCAGTAAGACTGTTTAACTAAACAAACAACTAAATAGCCTTAGTGATGATGCACGTACAAGCGTGCCAACCTTGCAGCACCATTTCTCCTTTCATCCGCCAATAAGATTGGTGAAAGTGAGTAGGGTAGAAATTGGGGTACTTAGGCAGAAATGTAACATTACAGTGAATGTAGTCCGGGGCCTAGTGGTCTGAAATTTGGATTCCGTGCAATTTTCGTGGGAGAAACATCCCACGTATGACAAATTGTTAGTGTGGCCACAGGCTTTCAAAAAATCTTTGGTGTCAACCCTGCATTTTTAGCAGGGGAGGGGGGGGCAGGGGGATTATGTACCCCTCCTTAAAATAGGACAATGTAGCAAAATTAGTGAATCCCTATCATGTTTGGTATCAAATGAAAGGTGTTGGTCCCCAGATTATTAAAAAAGTACAACACTTGACGTTCGACTTTATTTGACCAAAATAAAGTTCAAAAAGGTAAAACAGCACAAATTTTACAACGAATTTGACTAAATTATTAAATTTTTATGTTATCTTGTCATGTTTGGTATCAAACAAATGGTGTCGGTCCGCATACCATTAATTAATCATAATATTTGACTTTTGACTCCATTTGACCTTGATAAAGGTAAATAGAAGGTCACTATTTTTAGTTTTTGCTCAAATTTAATACAACTAGTGAATATTTACTATGCTTTCACAGTATCAAATGAAAGCTGTTGACATGCAAATCATTATAAATTGACCTTTGACCTCATTTGACCAACTTTACTAACGACTTTTAAAGAAGCACAAGGAATCATTTTTCACGTTATAGGATGCATATATGAGATTTGGAAGATGTTCCATGACGACCGGGACAGCTATACATCGTAGTGACAGTTCTTCGATCAATAGGAGCCTATACTGAAAACAGTGGTATTGACTACAGTTTGGTAGAAGTTGAATTAGTCACCAGACCGTAAAAAAATGTTGAAGGAGACCACGTCAGAAAAGCTACCCAAGCTCATCTAACCGTTTTAGAGGTTCTCAACATGTTGTATTTCATGCATTTTCGAAAACGTATCAATCTATCAAAGCATTCGTTGAAGATAAATAGCTATTCGTTTAAATAAGGCATGTGCGGAAAAAAGATGTGAAAAACATTCAACTAATTCACAAGAAAGTCTCCAATATTTTACCGACAGAATATGTGATTAAAGCTTTTTAAGAATTTGAAGCTGCTCATCTCACTAATCCAATATCACTTGCGCTTTTCCAATACATGTAGATGGTGATTGATCTTTGGGATTTTACTAGAAATATGAGAACTGGGATTTGAATCTTACTTCAATTAACGAACTGGCAAAGTATTTCTTTGCCCATGACAAGCGAAACTACTTAAGAACCCTTGCAGTTTATTTAGCTAAATGAATGATTTAGGGGAAAATGCCCCAGAGATACTTGCTTAATTTGAAAAAGGCATTTGGAAAGTGAACAAGACCATAGTGCCGTTTTGTAGTATTGGTGGTGACCTCGCATTGGAGCATATCAACCGAAGCATGAAGGTATCTGAAGTTATTCGTGGTATAACATGACATCCCAGTGCATGTGCTAGATTCTTTCTTATATCACCTGAAATGACAAGATTGGCCAGTCAAGCACAGGACATTGCTGATGTAAATACATCATGAAATCTAAAGCATAACGAGTTGAACCTAGCAACTTTACAAACAATCAATGAAAGCACAGTAAAGCTCATCTATTTCAAGGAGTTGTCAAATCCGTTTGAAGACAACACAGGATGGCTACTCAACCTTGATTACAATGACAGTAATGACTGAGTGCATCAAAGTCGATGTACTTAGAAGAAATTAAGTAAAATAAAAACTGTACAGCTCCGCGTAGAAAAAAAGGGACAATATTCTACAATTCCCGGAAGAAAGAGTCCATTAGACTTCCTCTTGTTGCAATCTTCAAGGACTTCGATACATCATATCGGTAAAAAACAACATGAATTTCATGGTAAGTTACATATTATCAATAAATGGCAATCATAAAGTAAGTGGAAAGTTGGCCACATGTCAGACCATGAGGTTCTTTATGGAAGAACTTCAATTCTGCCATTGCAACGTTATAAGATTTTTTATCGTGGTCTTTACTGACAGATGTACTTATTTCTTTTGGTTTTTCTTCAAGAATTTTCGAAAGTGCGCTTTTGTTTGAACAATGATGTATCGAGCCATATATGTCAAAAAGGGATCTTGGGATATAAAGGAAATTCGTAGGATCCAATTGGTAGCTTTAGATCAATTCATGGACGAGGTCGTGCCATAACCAACATTCAAACCAGTAATGTGTTACTGTCTCTCAATTCCACTATCGATTCTTTTAATTTCATTTCAACCTTCTTGTCTTAATCTTTTACATTTGAACGTTTTTGCAGTAATGTTAGCCATTTTGTCCCATATATTCACCGAAGTCTGATGTACTCTTTCGTTCGAGGAACTGGACGTCGTACAGTTTTTGTCGTACTTCATTTCTTTTCAGTACAATGACTTTGATGCCCTCAATCATTACTGTCATTGTATCAAGGTTCAGTAGCTTTCCTGTGTCGTCTTCAAACGGATTTAATAACTCCTTCAAATAGATAAACTTCAGTGTGCTGTCATTCATTGTTTGTAAAGTTGCTAGGTTCAAGTCGTGATGCTTTTAACTTCATGATGTATTTACATCAGCAATGTCCTGTGCTTGACTGGCCAATCTTGTCATTTTCGGTGCTATAAGAAAGAATCTTGTACATGAACTGGGATGTGAGGTTATACCACGAATAACTTCAGATACTTTCATGCTTCGGTTGATATGCTCCAATGCGAGGTCACTACCAATACTACAAAACGGCACTATGGTCTTGTTCACTTGCCAATTGCCTTTTTTTCAAATTCAGCAAGTATCTCTGGGGCATTTTCCCTAAATTATTCATCTCAGCTAAATAAATTACAAGGGTTCTTGTGTAGTTTCACTTATCATGGGCAAAGAAATACTTTGCCAGTTCGCTAAGTGAAGTAAGATTAAAATCCCAGTTACCAGTTCTCACATTTCTAGTAAATCCCAAAGATCAATCACCACCTGCATGTATTGGAAAAGTGAAACCGATATTGGATTAGTGACGTGCAGCTTCTAATTCCTAAAAAGCTTTAATCATATATTCTGTCTTTAACATATTGTACACTACTTTGTGAATTAGTTGAATGTTTTTCACATTTTTTTCTGCACATGCCTTATTTAAACGAATAGCTTTATCTTCAATGCATGCTTTGATAGATGGATATGATTTTGTAAATGCATGAAATACAACATGTAGAGAACCTCTAATACGGTTAGATGAGCTTGGCAGCTTTTCTGACGTGATCTCTTTCAGTGCTTGCGCGGGTAGCTGCGAGCACTGGGGCGTCAGATTCGATAGGCGTCTTGGTCCCAGCTGTACATCTCTGGCTTCCTACAGTCCCGGGTTCGATCCTGGGACGGGAAGTGTATATGTACGGGTTTTTCTCCGGTTGTTTCCCGCCCGTTGTACGAGGGTTTCCTCCGGGTACTCCGGTTTTTTCCCTCCTGCGGCAAAAAAACAACTGTTTACGATGGTGGTTCCTTCCACTTAACATCTGCCGCTTGGGCCATCAACAGCTGTATAGCTTACTGGCCGACAACCTCTATTCTTATTCTTAATATTTTTTGTTCTGTCTACTGGCTATATAATTATACATCTACCAAACTGTTCTCAATACCACTGTTTTCAATATAGGATCCTATTTCTCGAAGAACTGCCAATGGAGGAATGATGAGAAAGAGGGGAACCTGCTACTCTGAGCCACTTAAGGCGGTTTTCTCGAGGCCCTCTAGCAGCTGGCAGGATGAACTACAAACAGCTCAGTCAAATGTATGCTAAAATGCATGCAAATCCGTCAGCAGAAAAAGGTGTAAACTGTGAAAAAGTGTCCAGGAAACAAATGTTTCGGTTTAAATGGTATCTTTAGGCCACAAACACTTTTCCATAAATAAATAAAATTCTGTCACCTTTAAATAAATAAATAATGAAAAACTTCCAATTTCAACTGTTTTGTTCAGAATCACTTCTGTTTCGTGATCATTTGTGACAGAGTTTATCCGTGCCACGATCCTGTGCTCAGTTATTTATTAATTAATGCTTAAAATACGTAAAGAGCGATACGTAAACAACAATATGTAAACAAATAACCTTCCGAACTACTTTTCTGCTTTCAGAAACAGCATTAAAATCCGAGATTTGAAACCATTTTCTACGTTCAGGGAAGTCTTTTCGAGTGGGTTTAAACTAGAGTAAGTTGTGTTGCACAGAAAAAATATATACATGCTAAGGACGGTTGTGTGTTTGAAATTGCAAACTATAACCGACAGCTTTATGACATAAATAAATAACTTAAAGTGTAAGAAACTAACATAGCACAATATAAAAGTAACTGGAATATTCGTACACAACACCTGAAGCCTGGATTATCTCGGTGCCAGATTGGTTTCCTTGGGGGTCTGGGGGCGGATTGTCGTTATCAATATAAAAAAATCATGACTCCCCTTTTTGTGCACAGGGGCCGGCCTATTCGTATTTTGTGACGAGTTGGTGTTAGTGAATTTTTTTGCCTCCCCCCACCTAAAAAATTTTATTACAATTTTCAATTTCATGAAATGCGTGTACGAAAGGCACTTGGCCTACTTTAATATGTTGTTGGATGTGCTGAGCTAAACAAATTTATTAAATTGAGATTTTATAACTTGCTGTGCACCTACTTTCTCGCAGTTTTTTCCCTGACCCCACACCCCACCTGATGACACCTTCAAAAAACATTTAAGCCCCTTCTTCATATAAACATTTTCATGATCCCTTCATTTTTCGCTGCCACCCCCCCCCCATACCCCGCGTTGATAAATAATGAACGGTCCCTTAATGAAACAGTTGTAAGATGAGAAAATTCACAGGTTGTAGGATCTAGTACTTTATTACCAAATAGCTGAATACCACGTAACAAAAGGGTGTTTAGCTTTGCGTTACGGCAGCAGCCCTGCGGTTCATACATTGCTGAAAAACGTTTTTTTTTTTCGCCATTCGGTTTATTATGGTCTACGGTAAGTTTTCAAATTGCTATTCCTGTAAACGAAGCAAGCAGTAAAATAGTGAAATTGTTACGTAGGTAAATAAAGGCACGTATAGTACAATGCGTGCACTTTACAGTTGGCTTTTCTCCTTCCGTCTCGCGCAGTTTGGATCCTCCTGTCTCTCTCCCGTGCATTTAGACTTACTGCCTGATATATGCCGACATGTGCCCAGTTCTGATAAGGAATATCATCGTAGGAAGCAGGGACATTGCTAAACCATGTTTGGTAGATTAGAAAATTACGACAGTGTCTGCCGTGTAGGTGATTTATGAGTCTTAAACAACTTGCTGTTATGTTATGAGCCCTGAATAACTTGCTGCAACTAAATATTATTGTTTCCGCTGGTAATCGACGTATTTCAAAGCCCACTGGTTACACAAATTGTAATATTCACGATGCTGTTTACCTCGATTCACGAAACTGCCTAAAACGCCGCCATGTTCGTTGTAGTTTATCCTGTCAACCGTCGGACGGTGCCACTGTCGCTGATCTCACGCAAAAAGCCCGGAGCTTCCCCGCTTCCTAATCTTTCCTCCATGGAACTGCCATTACGATATGTATAGCTCTCCTGGTCGTAATAGAACATCGTGAAGAATATCTATGCTTCTGCAATTGCTTTGCTGGTCTACAGGGTGATTCATAAAGTACTAAAAATAGGCCTATGAATGTAGGCCTATGAAATGTATGCCTATACTATAGGGGTGACTGTGGAGTCGTCACTTGTGTGCTCCACAATGGCAGCCATCAATTTCATGTCTATATGTTAACCCTACCAAGATAACCCTTTAACCACTAAATAGGCTGTTCCATAATTGTATATAATCTTAAGTGTATCACATGACTTCCCTGTATTTAAGGAGCAGTAAACAGGAAGTTCGCTGTCTTATCAGCTGTAGCCTACACTCTGGTAGTCCGTGTGTTTATTACCATTGGTGCCCACGCTGGGCTAAGGTGTGTCCCCGCCTAGGACATCACAGTTGGCGACGAGTCCGGTACCTTTGGTAATCTTTAAAAACTTAAGCTTAACTGATAGGTCTTCAACCACATCTTTGCTCCATATTTGTGGTAAGTTGCAAATTTTTTTCATTTTGGCAATGAAAATTAGTGCTCTGAATTCCTATCAGAGTTTAAACTTTTTCAAACAGTGTTATTTTGACGTGGTAGTGCTGTGTGGTACGAAATGATAATAGTTAAATTTAGTACCTTAACAACTAGAACCGAAGTGGGCAATTGGATTTATTATGGTTAATTTTACCTTGGCAGTGTTCTAGAGCGACGCACTGGCGTGTCCGCACAGGCAGTACTATAAACCTGAAGGTTCGAAAAATGCGCTGCTAAATTAACCCTTGTAAATTCGATTGTGCCATTGCCCATATTCGGGCTAGTGTGTGCCGGTGTAAAATTTAACACCGTAGGTTTATGCTCAAACTTAGTGAAATCTGGTCTGTGCTGAGGCTTAGGCTAGAAGTGTTGTTTTGTAAAACGTTGCAAATGGTGAACGTAAAACATTTTTTCAAAGCCTAGTCCCTTTAAATTTAACTTGTAGGCAGTTAATTTATACAACTAGGTAGGCTACAGTCAAGCTTGATTTATTTCTGTGTTTAAATAAGTGACCGGTAGTCTTGAGTGCTCCAGTTTAATCCTTGCATGTTAAACAGGATTGTAATTAAATTTAATTAAATTTAATTTTGTAGGCTTATGCGAAAGACAGGTGTCGGTAGCAAACCACCTGTAACTGCTAAAGTTAGCAGTGAAAGTGAAACTGAAAATAATTCAGTAGTGAACGCAAGCGTTAATGAAACTAGTTCTAATTTAAATCTAAATTTTGAATCTAGTGATAGTGAAGACGACGTCAACATGGGTTCGTCTAAAACCGCTGGTTTATTTTCGGAATTCGATTGCGAGTCTGACACATGGGAGAAATACTCCAGCCGAATTCGTTACTTTTTTTTAGCTAAAGAAATACCAGCAACCAAGCAAGTTAATTTTCTAATGGCATCTGTGGGCCAGAAAATGTTTGATAGAATTCTTAATATCCTCTCACCTGATTTGCCCGACTCATTAACATTTGATGAGCTCGTTAAAAAAGTTTTAGACGACATTGAGCCAGTGCCCTCAGTGGTATCTGAGCGTGTTAAATTCTTTAGAAGATCGCAAAAATCAGATGAGAGTATCGGGGAATATTTAGCTGCCTTAAAGCTAATGACGAAGTATTGTGACTTCGCATAAATTAAAGACATTAACAGCGAAATGATTAGGGATCGCCTAATTGGGGGGATCCAATCTGAAGTCATTCAACGCGAGTTGTTGAAGCAGACTCTGGATTTAAAGGCTACAACATCCTTAGCTTTATCCTTAGAATCTGCTGAAACAGACCAAAGCGTTTTGAGAAGCCATTCTAGAGCTGTTAACTACGTAGCTAAAAAATCGGGCAAAACATCAAGTAGGCCTAAATCCACTAAGGATTTCATTTGCTATTGTTGCGGCAAAAATGGCCACGTGAAAACACGTTGTAAATATCGAGACTATACTTGTGGCCGTTGCCACACTGTCGGCCATTTAAAAGCCGTGTGCCGAAAAGCTAGTCATTCGAATAGAACTTTAAAATCACTCGACCACCCTAAAGCAAGTTCTAGCACAAATTTTAAGGCTAGGCCGAACACAAAACAAAAGCATAGCTACAAAAAACGCGTCAACAACTCGAACGCGAAAGTGATAGTGAAGAAGGCCAGGATGTTGATGCCGAAAATTCAGAGTCTGGTTCCGGGTCTGATAACGATTCAGACCACGACTATCTTGTACTGAAAAATAATACTCTTGGACTGAGTCAGGCTGCGGACCAGATTTCAATTCCCCTACAAACCAACAAAATAATAGTAGTAGTTAATTCTATGAAAATCCATAAATGGAAAATGCCAGTCTGCCTAAATGGTGTCAAGCTAGAAATGGAACTTGATTCCGGGGCAGATGCATCCATTATCCCTATTGAGTGGCATCAAAAATATTTTGCGGACTGTCCTTTAAAACTCAGTCCGTACTCGATACACTCGTACACTGACGGAATTGAGAACACGATTTACACTGTAAGTCTAAAGGTTGAAGTTCAAGGTCAAATCGAACATTTGGATGCTTTAGTTTCAAAATTATATAAACCTGCATTAATGGGAAAGGATTGGCTTTCTATTTTTCGAGTTAATTTCCATCCTTTTTACGACCTACAAACGAAAGTGAAACCTAAGAAAAGTGTTAAGAAAATTAAAACTAGCATTACGCCAGTTGACACTTCCGAAATAGTGAAGGGTTTCCTGGAGCTATTTTCTGAAGGCATGGGTAAGTTTAAGAATTTTAAAGCCAAAATTCATTTAAAACCTGATGCCAAGCCTGTGTATAGTCGTGTAAGTTCCGTTAGCACTCAAAGAAAAGGTTAACCAAGAAATTCGTAGATTGGTTGGCCTTGGAATTCTAGAGCCTGTGGAAACTTCTCAGTGGTCTACGCCGATCGTCATAGTTCACAAAGCGGATGGTCAAATCCGAGTGATTGGTGATTATAAAACCACCGTGAACCCTCAACTCGAAGTCGACAACTATCCAGTTCCCACGGCCGCAGAATTATTCAGTGAATTAGCAGGCAGTGACACTTTTTCCCTTATCGATCTTAAGGATGCATTTCTGCAAATTGAACTCGACAAAGAGTCACAAGAAGCTTTGACAATAAATACACCCCTGGGTTTGTTTAGATGGCTTCGCGTACCCCTGGGCCTGGCGTCCAGTCCTGGAATTTTCCAGAGGGTAATGACTCAAGTCACCAGTAAAATCCCCAAATGTCTCCCGTTTTATGATGACATCCTGGTGAGCGGGAAGGGGGGTGAGCATGACGAATCGTTAAATAAACTGTTAAATGCTTTACAAGATGCAGGAGCCAAACTTAGGATCGAGAAGTGCAAACTGTCGCGGCCTGAATTAAAATATTTAGGCCACATGATAAATGCAGAAGGCTTGCATACACTCCCTGAGGTTATCGAAGCAGTCACAAACGCTCCTAACCCAACATGTATTCAAGAGCTACAGAGCTTTCTGGGTTTTGTAAACCATTACTCAAAATATCTACCAAATCTCGCTCATATTCTGTCACCAGTAACACGTTTGTTAAGCCCAAGTGTGAAGTGGGTTTGGGGGGCAGAATGCGACCGAGCCGTGAGTAAAGTAAAAGAATTATTTCTTAAATCAAAAGTTCTGGTTCATTACGATCCGAAATTAAAGCTCAAGCTCGTTTGTGACGGCTCACCCTAAGGAATAGGCGCGTGCCTGATGCATGTCATGAAAAACGGTGAATCACGGCCGATAGCTTTCGCTTCACGTAAACTCACTCAAGCGGAAAGAGGCTACTCGCATTTTGACCGGGAAGCGCTCAGCGTGGCTTGGGGAGTGAAACGGTTTCATGAATACGTTTATGGTCAGCGATTCATACTGCAGTCTGATCAGAAGGCTTTAGTTTGGATTTTTGGCCCTAAAAAAGGAATACCGCAGATGGCAGCCGCCAGGGTTCAGCGTTGGGCAGTGATGCTTAATGCTTACGATTACGAATTCGAACACATTCCCGGAAAACTTAATTTGACGGCAGACGCTTTATCGCGCCTTCCCCTCCCAAATACCGAGGAATTCGAGAAAGCAGAAAAGCAGTACAATATTCTTGCTTTAGAAACTATTTCTAATCTTCCAGTTTTAAACGAGACACTCGTTCTTGAAAGTAAACGTGATAAAATCCTTTCAAAAGTTTATCGTTATGTGAACCATGGTTGGCCTGACAAATGCGAAATTCCCGATCTGTTACCGTACTTCACACGTCGTGCTGAAATCTCTGTCGAAAACGAAACCTTATTTTGGGGGTATAGAGTCCTGGTGCCGACGGCCTTGCGGAGACAAATCTTGAAAGATGTACATAGTGCTCACTTAGGCATAGTTAAATTGAAAAGTTTAGCTAGACAAAAGGTCTGGTGGCCTAAGATTGACTCTGACATTGAAAATAAAGTCAAATCATGCCAAAATTGTCAAGAGTATAAAGATACTCAAACGTCAGGTCCTAAGCATACGTGGGAATATCCACTAAAACCCAACAATCGCTTACACGCTGATTTTTTGGGCCCGATGGACAATTACATGTTTTTCATTCTTGTAGACGCACATTCAAAAATTCCTTTTGTGCATAAAATGAAGTCAACAACGTCCGCGCGTGTCATTGACGTTTTAAACAATCATATAGCTCTATATGGTTTAATGGACAGCTTAGTTACGGACAATGCTGCCCAATTTTTGTCCGCAGAATTCCAAAATTGGTTAAAATCCAATGGAATTAGGCACATGACCGGGCCAAGTTTTGCGCCTTGGACCAACGGTTTGGCTGAGGTATACGTCCGTAATTTCAAGAGAGTCTACAAGGCCGCGCGGCGACAGGGGTCTACTATTCAAGAGAGTATAAATTCTTACTTGTTATCAGCACGAATCACTATCTCCGCTACCACGCAAGCAACACCCGGAAAATTATATTTTAACCGAGAATTAAAGTCTCGGCTGGATTTATTGTTCCCTGACCCTATTGCAGCCGTACGCCGTAAACAATTAAAACAAGTACAGAGCACCCACCATCGTGAGTTGAAAACGTATCAAATAGGTGAAAAGGTTTGGTATCGTGACTTTTCAACAACAAATGACAGGCTATGGTCAGTCGGTATGGTTAACCAAAAATGTGAAAATCAGTCCTATACTATCGTTGATACTAACGGTAATACGATTCGCAAACATCGCGAACAGCTAAGGTTACATACCGCGGAAAATGATTATCCAGAACAGCCTTCAAACGCACTTGTTTCGACGGCGAAAAGCAGTAATTCTTTCGTGAATAATAATGAGCAACATCACTCAAATTTCAAACGCATGTCTTTTGGCGGCAAACAACGTGAAAAGCCAAGTTTCGCTGACGTAGTTCCTGAGCGTCGATCTCTCGGCCAATCCAGAAAGTCAATTTCTATTACTGATGGAAAAATTCCACCAATCCAACAGCTTGAAAAATCACCTGAGAATTTACATCGCAAGTCACCAGGTGGCAGGAAATCTCCAGCGAAATTACCCCACACACACGAAGTGGATGAGTCTGCTAACGTAAATAACCAATCACCTTTGGCTACTACCAGCGCCCCTCTTGAAGGAAATTCTAAGCCAGAAAGGTCGCAATCTCCATCGATTATTACGTCACCGTCCACTAAGCAATCACCACCGAAGCCAGGTCATGCTAACAAAAAAGCGAAACCGAATCCCAATAAACGCAAAGTTGTGCTTTCACCAACACAGGTTGACATTGCAGCGCAGCTTCAAAATGCTCATCGTTCAAAGAGACTGCGTAGAGCTCCAGACAAGCTCAATTTGTAGTTTTTTCTGTAAAATTACCATTTGGCTACAACTTCTTCGTTTTTTTTTGTTGTAATCCGTTATATGTGAATTAAATGATAGTTCTTTTTAAACTGTAGCGAGTAACGCTAAAACGTTTTGTCCCCTAGTTGTTCGTGCAGAGAATTGGCTCTGTTAATTTTAAAAATGTCCACCTTTAAAATTAGGTAAAAATGTAAGTGTATTTTGTTGTTCGTGTGAAAAATTGATTTCACGATTTTATCTTTTTTGTATCTTTTTGTCTTTTCATGTACCTAAACACTTCCGACATCGGAACAAAAAATTGCTTGGAGCCGCAATTCACACTCCGGTGAAGCCTAATCCAGATGTTTGTCCACAGCAACGCTGTAGCGTTTCAGCTGCAGAAATGGTTGCTGCAAAAAGAAAATTAACCAAAAAAGGCTATGAAAATTAAAACAACATTAAAATTTATTGTAAAATTGCTCTAGAAACCAAAACAGAAATTTAAAACTGGCAAGTTTTCAGCCAGTTTATTAATGTTTAATTTTTTGCTTAATCATGTACATCTTCAGTTCTTTATTTTTGTAAAACAGCTTTCAAAAATAGTGTTTAGTTTTTCCTCGAAAGCGAAAAATTATGTATCTTTCTTTAAAAATAGGTAGTGCACTAAAAAATACATCTTGCCTTAGTAATCATGATTTTATTTCCAGCTAGGCTTAGATTATTTTTTTTCTGTTTTTTTTTTCGCTCGCTGCATTGTGGAGTCGTCACTTGTGTGCTCCACAATGGCAGCCATCAATTTCATGTCTATATGTTAACCCTACCAAGATAACCCTTTAACCACTAAATAGGCTGTTCCATAATTGTATATAATCTTAAGTGTATCACATGACTTCCCTGTATTTAAGGAGCAGTAAACAGGAAGTTCGCTGTCTTATCAGCTGTAGCCTACACTCTGGTAGTCCGTGTGTTTATTACCATTGGTGCCCACGCTGGGCTAAGGTGTGTCCCCGCCTAGGACATCACAGTGACTAATTTTATTAGCATATGAAACAAAAACCTTTGTTCGATCTAGTAAAGGTTTGCTATGTGCATCCCTTGTTACTTGTGCGATTCTCCATCTGCACTTGACGGAGACGTTTTGTAATTGTGTTGTAGCAAACTGCGTGTTTCCAGGTCGTATGTGTAGTTTCATAATTCCGTCGTAGTCACCTTAGTTGAACATAGGAGTTGAGTTGAACGTAAGGTTGGAACGTGTAGGCCTGTGAGACATGCCCTGAAGTACAATATTGAACAGACTTTTGGTGGCAGGTGGATTGGGAGGGAAGGAGCCCAGAAGTCCTCATCTAACCCCTCCTGACTATTTCCTATGGGCCTGTGTGAGGAACAGGCTAGATGCAGCACTACATCGCCGAGGGACCGTTTAGGAGCTAAGGCAATGTATTGTTGATATCTGTCACACAATTACACCGGATTGAGGGAGTTTGGCGAAATCTTGATCAAAGGCTTCGCCATTGCATTGCAGCACAAGGCGGACACTTTCATTCGGAACCAGGAAATATCTAATGTTTATTTCCGACATCAAAGCAATGTCGGCGTTCAATCTGGCAGTTACGTTGTTTATTAGGCTAGGTGAAGCAAGCTACATTGCACTACTACAGATGCAATACGGTTGAAAATATCAATGCATTTCAAATATTTTTTGTGACGTGTTCTAACCCTGAGTTCAGGATATTCATTAAATTTGACTAAATTGTTTAGAGGTTTGCAAGGCTTTAGGTTTGGCCATCCAAATGCATTGCAATACATAGGGTTGAAAATATCACCGCATTTCATAACGTTTTAGTTACGGGTTCAAACCCTGAGTTAAGGATCTTAATCATTAAAAACTTACGGTATATATATATAAACCTTTTGAGATAGGTGTCAAAAGACAGGAAATTAATCCGGATTTCGCGTATGCGTATTTTCGTAGTTCTAGGTAAATTTTTTCCCATCGAAAAAAGCGAAAAAAAACCCTTGGACCATTGTTGTAACGAATTTTTCGAAGTTGATTGTTAGTTTCGGAATATCACCTCTTCCTGCTGTGCGGATGGTCCACAGTTGTTGCGCCACGTAGGAGGCACGTGGTCCAGTAGTGTTGTCGGTAGGATTACGGCTGGCAATGCTAACAGCCGTCATTCAACAATGAGGCACGTGCAGCTCGCTGATGGAACGACTGTTGGAATTGTATTTTGGATATTTCAAATACAAACTATCTATTTATAGCCTTAAATTTTAATGAAAATACGTAAATCTACGAAAAGATTAATGCGAAATTAGGCATATTTAAACAAAATATATTGATAACAAAAAAGGGTGTCAGAAATATTTCAACTTTTGCATTTGTAAACCATCGACATTCGATCAATAGTGTGCTATTAGCTGGTGCTCTCCACTCAGCAATAGTCCAGCGTAATTGAGGTAAACACGAAGAGTTTTTTTAGGTACAATTTCGCCTTGCACGAAATCTTTTATATTTGCCAAAAAATAATAGGTGACATGTGGTTGCTGTTTCAAAGCATCACACGTAGCGGGGAAGGAGATGGCTTTTAAGTAAAAATTCTTAAAATTTGTGAAACAAGGAAACCCATGTAAAGTCTGCAAAATTTATGTGAATAAAAAATAATCTATACCAAGAGCAGCACAAGGCGTATGAATGATAAAATTACCAAGCATTTTAGTTCAAGCATGCAGCAACTAGCGTGCTATAGCGTTGAAACGGCCTTGCAGCGGGGATGGATAAGGCTGCTTCAAGCCAAGGCCGACTGGGGAAGAAATCCCGTGTCTCGCCTCCTGGTTCATTGCCTGTTTAGGTGCATGCCAGAAAAGCAATATCTTCTTCAAGCCAAGACCGACTGTGTACAAATCGCACGCCTAACCTCCTGGCTCAATAACAGTACAATCGCGTGCCGGAAATGGAATGACTTCTTCAGGCCAAGGCCGACTGGGCTACAAATCGCGTGCCTCGCCTCCTGGCTCATTGGCAGTTTAGGCGCAAACCAGAAAGAGGATGGTTTCTCAAGCTAAGGTTGACTAGATACGATTCGCATGTTTCGCCTTAAGAAGCGCACGTAGCTCTTGGGTGGCCAGACCGTTGGTCTGATTTATGGTTATCATTTGTTTATCAACTGAAGCCTTACGTCTGCAAGGCTGCAAGGGTAGTTTTGCAGTGAACTTGTGAAACTGTGTCGTGGTGAAGATCAGCGTAGTAGCACCAGGGAACGATGGATAAACTTGTGTGGTTCTAGGTTCAATATGTGCACCTTTGGGCATAAAAAATTATCTCACTGTATCGAGGTTCAAATAGCCCAACAACAATGCAAACTTTTTCGTTGTTGTAAATAAGAACATACGTCACTGAAGACGGAAGGAGTTCTCCATTATTGATGCCAAAGAGTGGCATTATTGAATGGCATTGTTTAAAGCCCCAGTATAACGAAAAGGATCATTTTTTATGCCTAGGTGTACATGTACTTAAGTTGTTTTATAGTAGTGGGTTTGGCTATGGGCCATGGCTCCAATAAATTCATTATTTCCCGACCCTTACGAAAAACACGTACTGCACTCTGATCATTTGCTTGATCGTGTTAGATATGGAATATGTCCGTCATTAGCATAAGAGTTGCAGCATGAAAGCTCCTCGAGTGTAGCGAGACGACGCGGAATGAGCGAGCGAAGCGAGTGACTCCGCTAGTCTAAACCATTAAAAACTTACGGTCGGTATATATATATATATATATATATATGTACCTCTTCTCCTCTTGAAGTAGGAAACCTAAAAATATGAGAAAGGTGTCAAAAGACTGGAAATTAATCCGGATTTCGCGTAGGCGTATTGTAGTTCTAGGTAAATTTTTTCCTCTCGAAAAAAGCGAAAAAAACCCTTTGGGCCATTGTTGAAACGAATTTTTCGAAGTTGATTGTTAGTTTCGGAATATCACCCACCGATGCCCCCCACTCAGTGTCGTGGGTGTTAACTTGCGGGATGTGTTAGGGGTGCCTCCACATGTGGGGAAACATGCCTTGTTTGCAGTTTTGGGTTTTTGTAAAGCCACCGAGCGGTTTTTGTAGAGGCCATGCTGTTGTTGTTGGCCCCCCCTTCGTTCCAAAATGTACTTTCTGTGAATCAATGATATAGCTGATAATGTTGGTTACGTGACATGGTGGAATGGTTGTGTCTCCTCTGTATAGTTTTTAAGTTAGATTTAAGTAGGCTAAGTAGATTACGAGTGTATGACATTACGGTCTTTAGACTCAAATAAAGAAATGAAAATCACCTCTTCCTGCTGTGAGGATGATCCACAATTGTTGTGCCACGTAGGAGGCGCGTAGTCCAGTAGTGTTGTCGGTAGGATTACGGCTGGCAATGCTAACAGCCGTCATTCAACAATAAGGCACGTGCAGCTCGCTGATGGAACGACTGTTGGAGTTGCATTTTGGATATTTTAAATACAAACTACCTATTTAGCCTTAAATTTAAATGAAAATACGTAAATCTACGAAAAGATTAATGCGAAATTAGGCATATTTAAACAAAATATATTGATAACAAAAAAGGGTATCAGAAATATTTCAACGTTTGCATTTGTAAACCATCGACATTCGATCAATAGTGTGCTATTAGCTGGTGTCTCCACTCAGCAATAGTCCAGCCTAATTGTGGTAAACACGAATAGTTGCTAGGTACGATTTCGCCTTGCACGAAATCTTTTATATTAGTCAAAACTGATGGGCGACATGTGGTTTCAAAGCATTACATGTAGCGGGGTAGGAGATGGCTTTTAGGTAAAAAATTCTTTAAATTTGTGAAACAAGGAAATCCATGTAAAGTCTGCAAAATTTATTGGAATAAAATAACCAAGAGCAGCACAAAGGAGTATGCAACATGCATGATAAAATTACCAAGCATGTTTAGTACAAGCATGCAGCAACTCGCGTGCTACAGCGTTGAAACGGTCTTGCAGCGCCGATGGATAAGGCTTCCTCAAGCCAAGGCCGACTGTGAAGAAATCAAGTGTCTCGCCTCCTGGCTCATTGTCAGTTTAGGCGCATGCCAAAAATGGGATGGTTTTTTAAAGACAAGGCCGACTGGGTCCAAATCGCATTCCTCGCCTCCTGGCTCAATGATAGCTCAATCGCGTGCCAGTAAGGGAATAGCTTCTTCAAGACAAGGCCGATTGGGGAAGAAATCGCGTGTCTCGCCTCCTGGCTCATTGTCAGCTTAGGTGCATGCCAAAAAGGAGATGGATTTTTCAAACCAAGGCCGACTGGAGGCCAAATCACATGCCTCGCCTCCTGGCTCAATGATGGCTCAATCGCATGCCAGAAAGGGAATGGCTTCTTCAAGTCAAGGCCGACTGGGCTACAAATCGCGTGTCTTATCTCCTGACTCAAGGCCAATTCATGCGTGTGCCAGAAGATATTGCTTTTATCGAGGCTTGTCAGTGGTATTATGGCTAACAATCTGAACAAGAGGTGCATGTAGCTATTGGGTGGCCAGACCGTTGGAGTGATGTAAGGTTACCATATCGTTTGTTTATGAACTGAAGCGTTAAGAAAAACGCGTCCTACATTCTGATAATTTTCTTGATTGTTTTAGATGTGGAATGTTTGTCAGCAGCATAAGAGCTGGAGAATGACAGCCCCTCGAGCGTATTCTTTAAGCTAAGGCCGACTAGGGTATAGAAATCGCGTGTCTCGCCTCCTGGATCCTTGGCAGTTTAGGCGCATGGCAGAAGAGTGATGGTTTTCTAAACGGCGAAGCCGTTTTTTGTTTATGAACTGAAGCCTTACGAAAAACGCGCACTGTACTCATTTACTTAATCGTTTTAGATGTGGAATGTCTGTCAGAAGTATAAGAGTTGCGGCATGAAAGCTCCTCGAGCACAGCGAAACGACGCGGAATGAGCGAGCGAAGCGAGCGACTCCACTAGTCTTAATCATTAAAAACTTACGGTCGGTTTGTCGGTTTATATGTACGTCTTCTCCTCCGGAAATAGGAAGGCTAGAAATGTGTGAAAGGTCTCGAAAGACAGGAAATTACTCCGGATATCGTTTAGGCGTATTTTCATAGTTCTAGGTAAAGGTTTTCTGCTCGAAAAAAGCGAAAAAAAACCCTTTGGACCATTGTTGAAACGAATTTTTCGAATTTGATTGTTAGCTTCGGAATGTAAAATGTTCCTGCTGAGAGAGCGGTCCTTAATTGTTGCGCCATGTAAGCGTCGTGTGGGCCAGTAGTGTTGTCAGCGGGAGAACGGCTGGCAGTCCGAATAGTTGTCATTCAAGAATGAGGCACGTACAGCTCACTGTTGGAGTTGTGTATTTTGGATATTTCAAATTCAAACTGCTAATTTGGCCGTAAATTTAAAAGAAATTAAGTAAACATATGAAAAGATTACTGCTAAATTAGACAAACAAAATATACTGCTAACAGAACAGGGTGTCAGAAATATTTCTATGTTTGTATTTGTAAAATGTCGACATTCGATCAGAATGCCATTATCTGGTGCTCTACTCAGCAGTCTAGCATATATTATTGGAGTAAACACGCAGAACTTCTGGGTATGATTTCGTACTGCGTGTAGGCCTGACTTGATTTAAAATAAGTGAAACAAGAAAACCCTTGTAAAGTGTAGTACTGGCACAAATTACAAATGATGTGTGGTTCTTGGTGGTTACATTTATTCAGTGACGTATCTTAGCAAATGTTTGCGCTGATTGAGTGAGCGAAGCGAACGAAATCAGCGTTTGTCATCAGAAACAGCACTTTTTTCCTAAATACAGTTAGTAGGTAGTAGGCTAAATATTTGTTCATTAGTTAAAATGAATCTGGTGAATCTTATTAAACGTGGCAAATGAGTATAAACAAAGAGAAAAGAAAGAGTAGACAAGTTAACGTTTATTATGAACTGAAACCGTATGAAAAACGCGTACTACACTGTTCATTTGCTTGATCATTTGACTATTTGTTTTTGGTGTGGAACTGTCCGTCTGCGCATAGGTTGTGAAGAAATAATCTTTAAGTTGGTGCTATTGTTTAGTTTGTGTTATGGCATGCTTGCAATGTAAGAGCGCGAGTTGTGTTTGTTACAAAAAGCTCAGGGGTTTGAAATCAGCTGATCTTGCCGGGTTGGCAAACGGTATTTGTGTATGATTATTTGGTAGGACATTAAATGTTGTCTTTGTCAAACTTTATGTGGAGAGACCATCTTTCTTCATATTTGGTGCCGAAACCCGGGAAAAACAATCTGTTCACCAGGTAAAATAGTTACGCCTTGCCAAGTTAAAGCCTAAAAAGGAGCCTTCGGAAGAGTGTATTGTTGTACCATGAACTTTCAAACAATTAGTTACAAATTTTTTAATTGTTGATGGCGTATTGTTGTTGTTGGCACTGAGTGAAGATCGCGGAGAAAATACAATTGACGGTAACACTAAGTAACAGGGCTGTACAAGTTTAAGTTTACGGCCATGGAGAAGTTAAAAAGAAGAAGAAGTGGACTCAGAGCCGCTGTCACAAAAATCATTCAACGAATTGAAGATCTTTTACGAGCTGTAGAAGAACAGGGCGTTGAAGAGGTAGAAATAATTTTACTAGAAGCGCAAATAGAAAGACTGACCTCTAAGCAAGAGGAATTAATAACAATTGATAGATCCATTGAAGATTTAGTTTCAGATGAAGAGCTACAAACTGAAAGGGAAGGGGTTGAATCGTACGAGGAACAAATTGCAATAACAAAAGCAAAGGTGAAACGTATTTTGCAACCTCCTAGTGTTAGTGCTCCTCAGCAATCAGTTGTTCACAATGTTCAATCTAAAGTGCGAGTCAAACTACCAAAAATAGAACTCAGTCGATTTAATGGGGATGTTACTTGCTGGCAGTCGTTCTGGGATCGTTTTAAATCGGCTGTTGATAGCAACAAAGATTTAGCAGCAGTGGACAAATTATCTTATCTCGTGGCCATGTTAGATGATCCAGCAAAATCTACATTAGAAGGTCTGCCTATAACAGATGCCAACTATACCATAGCAATAGATCTTCTAAAGGACCGGTTTGGGAAAAAAGATATCGTTGTCAATGCCCACATTAGACAGCTAATAGACTTAAAGCCAATAAACACAGCAAACTCATTAACTTCAGAATTGAGACGTTTACATGACACATGTCAAGCTAAAATAAGAGCTTTAGAAGCATTAGGGATTCCAATGTCAGGATATGAAACAATGTTGCTGCCAGGTTTACTAAGGCTTCTCACAAGTGATTTACAACGTGAATGGTGCCGTCGACTTCATAGCAAAACTGTTACCAACGACCTAAATGGCATTTTAAGCTACATGCAAGGGGAATTAGAAAGTTGTGAGAGGTTAAAAGAATGGCAGCTTACAGCCAATCAATCTAAAAATGAAAACAAAGCCAACATAGGTAAACCAGACAAATTTGTCAATCGCCCTACCACATCAGCGCTTGTAGTAAGAACTGAAACAAAACATTCTTTCTGTCCATTTTGCAAACGAAGTAATCACAAAGCACTTCAATGTCGTCAGTTTAAAGATGTTGAAATGCGCCGACAAAGAGTACGAGAGTTAGGGTTGTGCTACAGCTGTTTGAAAGAATCGCACAGAGCAAAACAGTGTCCGGATTCTCAAATATGCAGCAACTGTGGAAGACGTCATCACCAAGCACTCTGCACTCAACAAGGATCGGAGCAAATTCAGACGTCAAAACCTGTCATATCATTTGTAGTTGGTTTGTCAGCTAACGAAGCTTCGGAAGTGCGGTTGCAGACAGCAGAAGTTTGGGTGAAGGGAACAAAAGGGTGGACCTTAATAAGATGTCTGCTAGATGGAGGCAGCGAAAGAACATTTGTGGAGACAAACTTAGAAAAATCTTTAAATGCACCGCAAACGGGCACCGAATTTTATGAAAATCCATGGGTTTGGTGAAGAAAACGTGAAATCAACTGGTTATAGGCGAGTAGCAATTAGACTAGCTGGACAGTATGGTGGACCAGTTCTAATAATTGAAGCTTTGGAGACACCGAAAATAAGCACGGTTATCCTATCCAAACCGAGTGATGATCAAATACATCAGATGGAAAGACTGGGACTACAACCTGCTGATCCTCCAGGTAGGAAGAAACAAATTCAACCAGTAGAACTACTTATAGGTGCTGATTACTACTGGCGAATAGTTTCAGGACCCATTCGTCGATTCAGTGATTCATTAGTTGCAGCACAAAGTATCTTCGGGTGGCTACTTCATGGAGCTGAAGAAAATCTTGCCGACTGTAATGCAGTCCAAACCATGCATGTTGCTGTGAACACTCAAGAGTCTGAGAAAGCGTGTCAGCTGCAGAGACTTTGGGAAACCGACACATGGGTTGAAGATTATAATCCAAGTAGGCAATGGAGTGTCGAGGAAGACAAAGTGTACCAAGAATTTAAACGAACTATTCAGTATAAGAACAACAGATATTTAGTTAAATTACCATGGAAGGGTGACATTCATGAATTACAGGACAACTGGATTGTGGCACATAGACGTTTGCACCAGTTAATGCAAAAACTCCAAAAAGATTTAAGTTTATGGCAACGTTATGATGAGGCAATGGAAGCCTCTCTGCAAAATGGTCATGCAGAAACTGTAAATGAATCAATGGAAGTTGCTGGACCAATTTTCTACATGCCACATAGAGCCATAATACGAGATGATCGATCCACAACAAAACTTAGAGTGGTTTTTGATGCATCTTCCCACGTAACCAATGCCAAATCTTTAAATGATCATTTGAGTGCCGGTCCAAATCTCAATCCTGAAATAATGGCCGTGTTAATACGATTCAGAAGTCATCGAATAGCATTTACTGCAGACATTGAAAAAGCTTTTCTACAAATTGAACTTGCTTCAGAACACCGAGACGCTACAAGGTTTCTGTGGTTCAGGCCGAAAGATGATAAAAAGCGTATAACCATGCGCATGACTCGAGTTTTGTTTGGAGCAAAATCAAGTCCTTTTTTGCTGGCAGCGACAGTCCGACACCATGCACAACTGTACCACAAACAATACCCTGAAGTAAGCCGCATGCTCACAGATGATTTATATGTGGATGATCTGATCTCTGGAGCAGATGAAGAAAAAACAGCTTTGCAGTTGTATCACGAAGTAAAGGCTGTATGTGACTCAGGCAGCATGCCAATGAAAAAATGGGTCAGTAACTCTAAAGACCTCCGTCAGTACTGGAATAATATGAAAGAGTCACAATACCCCTTTAAAGAAATGATTCAAGATAAAGAGGAACCAAGTTTAAAGATTTTGGGCATAACATGGGAACCACAAGACGATGTATTTTGTTTCAAGAACAAACCGCAAGATCAAGTGATGTATCCTACGAAGCGAAGTATCTTACATGACACGGCATGTTTATTTGATCCTCTAGGTTTGATTGAACCAGTAAAAACAGTATTCAAGATTCTTCTGCAAAGTCTATGGAAACGGAACATTGGTTGGGATGAGCCTATTCCAGCTGATTTGCACACCAACTGGGAAGCTTGGCAAAGCCTAAAAAACAAAACAGAAACTTTGAAGATACCAAGATGGTTTAGGACAAAAAAAGACCATAGCAACGTACAACTACATGTATTTTGCGATGCAAGTCTAGTTGCTTATGGAGCAGTAGCATACGTACGAGTTAATAGTCAAACAGAGACACGAGTAACACTTGTTGCTAGCAAGGGAAAAGTAGCCCCAGTAAAAATAGTGACACTTCCTAGACTTGAACTACTTGCAGCAGTTATAGGAGCAAGACTTGCCAAATACATTCTGCAAGCGATGCAGTTAGAAGACAACTTGCTCCACCTGTGGACAGACTCACAAATAGTTCTTCATTGGGTAAAAAGTGAAGTGGGTCATTGGAAAATGTTTGTAGCAAACCGAGTTGCAGAAATAAAAGCTACTACCAATCCATTAGCATGGAATTTCTGTCCTGGTGTTGAAAACCCAGCTGATATACTAACAAGAGATGAAGTGGCAGTAAAAATATTCCAACAGGGAATTTGGTGGTATGGGCCAAAGTGGCTGCAAGAACGAAAAACTAACTGGTCAGATAATTCATATAATTTGAAAGCTGTAAATCTGACAGAGATAAAACGCAATGAAGGCAAAAGTTGTGTCGTACACATAGCCAGAGTTAACAAACACCAAGAATTTCTACAGTTAGAACAAATCAACGACTATGATCGAGCCGTTCGCATAATAGCTTGGGTTTATCGGTTTGGGCAAGTGTGTAAAAAACAGTTGGAAGTTGTTTCCTTCAAATTCACCACTTGTGAAATTTCGACCATTCCTAGACCCAGATGGACTATTGAGGGTAGGAAGCAGATTAGGTCAGGCACCCTTTGCAGACGAAGTCAAATTTCCCATACTGTTACCTGCTCAAAGCAAGTTCACTGAATTACTAATCTGGCGGGAACATCATCAAAGATTTCATGTAGGAATAAGACAAACACTAGCAGCGTTGCGAACAAGATTCTGGGTAATTTCTGGACGATCTGCAACAAAGAAAGTTCTGCGTCGATGTTTTGTCTGTCAAAAATTGCGTGTGATTGCTGCTGCACAGAAAATTGGGCCACTCCCAGAAGAACGAATGGATGAGTCGGCACCATTTAGAACTGCAGGAATAGATTTTGCTGGTCCTCTCTTCATCAAAGGGCATGAGGACCGGCCCATTAAAGTGTACATTCTGCTGATAACATGTGCTACATCAAGAGCACTTCATTTGGAGCTTACAGAAGATCAATCAACAGAACAAGTTTTAATGGGATTAAGAAGATTTTTCGCACGGAGGGGAGTAAGTGAAACATTATACTCGGATAATGCGCTCTCTTTCCGTAAAGCTGACAAAGAATTGCAGAAACTGTATCGATGTCTGGCGCACACACCAGTTCAAGACTACTGTGCCAGCCGGGTGGTGAAGTGGAAATTTATTGTTGAGAAAGCTGCATGGTGGGGAGGCTTCTGGGAAAGAATGGTCCAGTCAGTGAAAAGAAGTCTTAGAAAATCTTTAGGTCAGGCTTTATTAACATATGTTGAGTTGGAAACAATACTTGTTGAAGTTGAAGCAACCTTAAATTCAAGACCCTTGACCTACCTTTATGCAGATCCAAAAGAAGGGGAACCTTTGACTCCAGTGCACTTGTTGATAGGAGCCAGATTGACAAGCTTACCTTCCCCACTCACCCGTGCAGAAGAGATAGACTGTTCAGCTAAAGGATTAACTCGGAGGTGGAAATACCGACAGAGGTTAAGTAATCAGTTCTGGATTAGATGGAGGAAAGAGTATTTACTTGAGCTGCGCACCGCTAATCAGTTGAAAGATCCTCCAACTGGGCGAGATATACAGGTAAATGACCTGGTGCTAATCAATGAGCCTCGTCTTCCCCGACACATGTGGAGGACAGGGAGAGTAACTTCAGTGATGACGGGACGTGATGGGTTCATTCGATCATGCCTACTCAGAACTAACTTGGGGCAAGATCTACGTCGCCCCATTCAACTTCTCTACCGGTTAGAGACTGTGTAGAACCGGAAACGGTTCTGGAGGGGAGTGTGAAGAAATAATCTTTAAGTTGGTGCTATTGTTTAGTTTGTGTTATGGCATGCTTGCAATGTAAGAGCGCGAGTTGTATTTGTTACAAAAAGCTCAGGGGTTTGAAATCAGCCGATCTTGCCGAGTTGGCAAACGGTATTTGTGTATGATTATTTGGTAGGACATTAAATGTCGTCTTTGTCAAACTTTATGTGGAGAGACCATCTTTCTTCATATAGGTGTTGCAACAAGAAATATCCTCGAGCAAAGCGAGACGCGGCCGAATGAGCGAGCGTCAGCGAGCGACTCGGCTAGTATTCATTAAATTTGACTAAATTGTTTAGAGGTTTGCAAGGCTTTCGGTTTGGCCATCCAAATGCATTGCAAAATATGAATACGGTTGAAAATATCACCGCATTTCATAACGTTTTTGTTACGGGTTCAAACCCTGAGTTCAGGAAATTCATTCAATTTGACCAAACTTTTTAGAGTTTTGCAAGATTTACGGTTTGGCAATCCAAATGCACTGCAATTATACATGAATACGGTTGGACATATCAACGAATATTAAACCGGTTACTGGTTTCAGTTAGTGTTTCGATTACTGGGTTCAAATCCTGATTTCACAATAAAATGATGCACAAAGTTAATGAGGCAGGATATTTGATGAACTCACTAGGCTGGGGATTTCCATTGGTGCTATAACCTAAGGTGCACTGTACAAAACTTGGAATAATCGTCTGAACATAATTTTATAAGGTCTATTATAGGCCTACATTTTATAGGCCTGCATTTCGTATAGGCCAACGTCTTATGGGCCTAGGTTTATAGGCCTATTTTTCAGTACCTATGAATCACCCTGTATATAAGCTAACATTGAGAGATATTACTGTTTTGCTATTACCTATAACATAATTTTTACTAGCAACTGAAATACAAACCAACAGTCAGTGAAAAACTCTGGTGTGAATTTTGCACATTGAGAGAATTTTCGGTGAGAACCGTCATCTTCTTCAGGCCTCTGAAAACACTACACGAGTTTACGAAAATTACGGAAGATCATGGAATAATTGTTAAATTCGTGCAGTGTGTTGGGAGGCCTGCGGAAGGAGACAGATCTCATCGAAAATTCGCCCAATGTGTTAAATTCACACCTGCATGACTTTGGTAATGACTTTGACAAAGACTTTCGGCTTGCGTTTCAATTGCTAGTAAGTACTATGAAAAACGAAAGTATGGATACTCGATGTTTTTAATCCTGTAACATGATTCGTGATTCCTAGTGCTTGTTTAAAAGTATTTAGAAAGTGTGTCAAAGGTCAATTTACAATGATCCGCAGGTCAACAGCTTTCATTTGATACTATACAAGACAGCATAGTAAATATTTTACCATTTCTGTGAAATTTTGAAAAAAAATTTAAATTTTGACCTTAAATTTACCTGTATTAATGTCAAATGGGGTCAAAGGTCAAATATTATAATTAATTAATGGTCTGCAGACCGACAATATTCGTTTTATACCAAACATGACAAGATACCATACAAATTTAATAATTTAGTCAAATTCGTGTAAAAAATTTGCAATTTTTGACCTTTATTTGGGTGAAATGAGGCCAAAGGTCAAATGTTTTACTTTATTAATATCTGGACCAACACCTTTCATTTGATACCTTTCATTTGATACCCCTGCTAAAAATGCGGATTAGGCCTAATACCAATGATTTTTTGAAAGCCTGTGACCATACTACCGTTTTGCCATGGGTGAAATGTTTCTCCCACGAAAATTGCACGGGATGCCACTCGTCCCCTGGACTAATGAGGGTAACGTGACCTTCTTGCAAGAGAATTTTTGTGGCTGTTGGGTGTTTACTTTAGTGACGTTACCAGTTTACATGAATGACGTCACACCCCAAGATGTCTGCCCCGTGCAAACCAGAAGTACTGCCATTTGCCGTGATGGGACCGGAACTGCCACTATTTTGGGGAGTGACGTCATTGCTGGCTTGTATTAGTTTAAACATATGAGATCCGTTGAACAGATCTTGGGTTCGGTCGGCCGTCTTTATTTATTTATTTATATATATTAAACTGTTCAAATTAATTTGGATCCATAATCTAGCTAAGAAATACGGAATAAACTATTTAAGAGGGGAACAAATGTTCGGGTTATCGAGATGTCATCACCATTAAAGGATAAGCGCCTGTGAAATACCTGTGGTTTCAGAAAAAATCTCCCAAAAGTGTCAGAAAATGGGTGCAAGTATTAACCTTGAAAAGAAAAAGGTGGGGCTTCCCAAGGAACGCCCCGACCCAAAACACAACAAATAAATTTTTTCACACGAAAACCCTGGTACCAGTCTTGACACCACACACTCAGAAACATATACGGTAATACAATTACCAAGATGGCTGCCTCGACAGTTTAGTTGCAAACATCAAATGCAAAAAAATCAGTTTTCTCTGTCTAATAACAAGCTCCAAAACTCCAGAAGGACTCAAACGGTACAGAATATATTCAGAGACCACACCTGCTCACCCAGTAAAGCAACCTTATTCCCAGAAAACGAAGAACACTTTGACTAACTGGAGCCAGCAGAAGTTGTTTTCGGATTAGGATCAATGATGGCCTGGATAGCGGACGAAGAATCACTATAAATATCAATCTCACGACGGTAAGTGAGAAAGTCGAAACAATAGCACAAAGCTATAGTGATAGATAGCACTTCAGTTAGGAACACCGAATTTTGGTCATTGATTCTCAGCTGTTTGGCGTGTGCCACAACGTCCTTGATGAAATCACAAAAGTTCTCGCAGTCCTATTGCCGAAGCTGCACCCGTCAGTGTACAAACAGGAAGCTACAGAGCTTTCTGACGCGAAAAAAGTAGAAAAAGGAAATTGATGCTATTGGTAGAGTGGTGTAACTTATGATACGCCTCCCATGTATGTGTTGAGTACTGTGGTTTCAGGGCCGAAGATGGGTGTATACCTTGTGATGGGGACATGCGTAGCCATCACCAAACTGACACGCAATCTTCAAAAGAGGGGCAAATAACGAAACCTAACCATGTTGGAAATTTTCCAGTTGAACAAATTTAACATAATACAGATTTGGATCCCTAAAAGAAAATTAAAATATTACGGATGAAGTAAAAAACTTTTTTTTTAGGTCAGCCACATAAATCACTCAAACTTATACTAGTGGACATTACTAAGCGTAGATAATACACGAACGTTTGTAAAATCTACAACTTATGAGTCAGAATTGAACTGGGTCTTGCTAAATCTTACACGATTATACTATAAACTAGCTGTACCCCCGGCATAACATATGCCGGTCTAGCCGGTTCCCGCAAACCTAAGCGAAATACGAAATGAAAACGGTTCCGGTGATCCTATCCCCCTATTGTCTGTCCCCTCCCCCACACAATCCTGGCTCACTAACCCACATTCTCCCACTGCATGATCAGATTCCACCCCTGTGCTCCGTCCCTGGTCACCCCTTTCCCCTCCCACACCCCAGCACTTCCCGCAATCCCCAGTTGAGTAGTCTGAATATCCCCCATACCTGCTCCCTCTCCCTTTGAATGCCTGCTGTCAAAGTCAATTTTTTTTTTCAATGGAGAAATAAATAGACATAAATCGCTGGAAATAATACTAAGGAAAATTGGAAATTAAGCCAACAGCGAAAATCATACACAAGAAATAACGTAGTTCAGTAAGACACCTTCATGCACTTACGTTTCGTCGGAGTGGCATGACCCGGATTCGAACCAGCTACCCAGTTCGCCCCCAGATCACTTGCATAGCGCCTTAGTCGCTATGGCCACATCCTCAACTGGCCAAAACGTAAGTGCATAAAGGTGGCTTACTGAACTACGTTATTTCTTGTGTATGATTTTCGCTGTTGGCCTAATTTCCAATTTTCTTTTTTTTTTTCAATGGAGGACGCCAGTGTTGGATTGCTGAATTGCCTGTTTCTACCTTCTGATACCAAGCGCTATAAACCCAACAATGATCGTGCATGCAGTGATTGTTACTCAACCAACTTTCAAACTCTTCAAGTCGGCTCTAAGAACTAGCATTATCTATATTCGCCAGTGTTAGTAAGGGTCGACCTAGGACCTCTGTGTTAAACTCTCAACTTTGAGAGCTTATAACTCCGTCAAAAGTAAACATATTTAAACCAAATTTGGAATCTAGCCTTGACTAGTAAAGGCCTGTCTGCAGTCCAAAAATTGTGAAATTCGGTCCAGCCAAACCCGAGATGCAGACAAGGGCCAAATAGACAACTTCTTGTTCAGCTTCTTGTTGTTGTTGTTGTTCTGGGGATACTTTCGTCTGTCCTCTCTACAGGTCAAACCATTTGTCCTATAAAGCTGGTTCTTAGCTCATTTTACAGGTATTGCTCTGTAGATGTGCCCTTTTCATAAGGCCTTTTCTAATTGGTCAAGTGGTTCAGGGGTTACGGAGCTCTAAACCACCAGATTGATTGTTTTACATTGTTTTAAACATTGTTATTATGCAACAATACCAATTAGCAAACATCAGCTGCGAGACATAGACTGAAGATTAAAGGATTTGTTTCTATTGTTAACATTGGCGATAGCTAGATTAGTGAGGGTCAGCCTAGGGTCTCTTGTGTTAAACTATCAGCTGTGACCGCCAACTGCACTGTTTTACAGTTTAGCTGCAATTCTAAAAGTGACACGAATTAATAAACAAAAACGGAACGTTAAATGTTCAGAGTAAGGATCTAAAAGTCAAAACCTAGATGGAACACGGACAAGCTTTGACAGTTAGGGTCTAGGTGTAAGCTTTTGTCAGTAAGAGGCTGGAAAGCATTAGACCCTTACTACCCGGTGGTCAGCAATAAATACATTTTCACGAAAAACTGGAAATCATCCTACAATGACCCATGTGATGATCAAGTGGTAGTATGGTTATACGTTTCCTGCTTTGCTTTACGTTGAAAATTATTTTTCAATTTAGTAACATGCCAGCATATTCGTAGCAAACAGCATTATGGTAATCCTCTACCATAAATCTACAAAATATAATAAAAATTCTAAAGCATCAAAAGACAAAATGCCAAACTTCACAAGAAAATTGTGTTATTAAAGTTCCAAAACAATATTCTAAGAACAAAGAAAACCTGCTACAACCGTTCATACACACGTTCAGTCCGAAGAGACTAGAACTAATCTAACCACCGGGCAGTAAGGGTCTAATGCTTTCCAGCCTCTTACTGACAAAAGCTTACACCTAGACCCTAACTGTCAAAGCTTGTCCGTGTTCCTTCTAGGTTTTTACTTTTAGATCCTTACTCTGAACATTTAACGTTCCGTTTTTGTTTATTAATATATAATACGCTTGGGTAGCACTTAGCAATTATTCATCATGCACTACAACGAAAGATCGTGAGCGACCTACAGTGTGTGTAACAATCAAGTAACAGTAATAGTTACAAGGGTTTTAAAGGGTTTCAAAGGGTTTAACGAGCGTTAACCCGTCCTGGTCACCACTCCTAGTTACAATGATGTGCCCTGTAACAATCAGCAAAAGGCCGAGCAGGTTCATTCTTGCCACGGTAGCCAAGAAAAACAGCGAGCGCCCGACAATGTGAACGGTTCTGCCCTGTAATAATCAGTCACAAACGAAATATTGATACAGTATTGACTTGCAAACGCGTTTTAAAGCGCGCCTATTTTATCGTATTTTATCTAATTTTTGTCTTCTATGCGCGTCCAAATTCATAACTCGCTCAAATTTTTTCCGATTTTGAAGTTTGAATACACCATTAGAACCGTTTTTTCGAGAGCTATGCATTGGTGATACTGAAAAGTCAGTAAGTAGCTCAAATAGTTTTTTTTAATTATTAAGCAAAAACTAAAATGTAACCAAAAAAAGCCCTTAAAAATTTGTTATGGAATCCGCAGTTGGAAAAAAACCTATATCAAGAAAAATATAATTCTGAATCAGTATTGGCTGTGCTATGGTGCCAACTATATTGGTAACTGAGGCACTGTCAGAATCTTGGGTGAAAGTCATCCACCTTACAATCGTGTGCGTATATTGAATTTGTGAGCCCATAACCACAATTTGCTTTATATTCAAGCCGCCTTCCATCCCATAACCCTTCACCAATTCAAGCAGCCACCTGCAGGCATCAAGTATCAACCACACTCAAGCATTCCAACTGATCTTAAGTTTGAATTCTGTTGCTGTACTGAATTCATCACTCCGTTGCATGACTGCCACTAGCAAAATATTGCTGCAAGTCAAAGGGACAGAAGACATGATATTAACAAAATGATGCCAATGACGTACATCACCCCACAATCTTCATAAGAAGACACTTTAATAATTTTCATCCATGCACATTCAGTGGTAAATCACAAATAAATTGCGACATTCGTTTAAAAACACAAGTGCTAGTAACATACTGTTATGGTCAAACTGTACAGGTATAACAATACGCTGTCTTACTAGCTCTTGTTCTTTTAAACGAATGTCACGTGATGTGCATGGCTGAAAATTGTGTATTAAAACAGCAGGGTGATGTTCCGCAGTTGCATCCTTTACTTTTACGTTCAGGCCTTCAAAATAATCAATTTTGTCGACATGGTATGGGGAGTGGGGCTGCTGCTTTTACCCACGTATCTAATAGCGTTTTAGGTGTTAGTCCAAAAAAATTATATTTTATCCAGCAGCAAAAATCATGTAACGCAATATTTTACTGTAAATACCAC
>JAHWFP010048723.1:1284-13372 GCA_023313725.1 Lithobius niger | reverse complement strand
TCCCATTTATTAAACAATATTGTTAATAAATCAAATTTTTGCGTACACTGGCTAATTCCATGCTGCACCAAGTCCCATTTATTAAACATTATTGTTAATAAATTAATTTTTTGCGTATACTGGCTAATTGCATTTAATGATATGCAGACTTATTTGTTAATAAATGTGTTACATTTTGTTAAATGGAACGAACCTGCGTGGTGTACTTGATAGAAGGTATCATAAACAAAAACATTTCCTGGGCTTCAACTTAGGATTTAACTTTTATTTAAAATATCCCTACCTTCAGTGAAAATCTGAACCTCTGGACCTCTCCTTCCACTTGACTCTCCCTCTCCCCAAATAAGCAGGAATCAAATACCCCTAGACCAGATTAGATAGGCCATAATTCGTCTCGTCCTATATATATTTCTGTACCTTCCTCCTCCCCACATTGGGGCCTGCTTGTTTTTCACGACAGCATCTTAATTTAGACAAGGCCAGTCTTTAATGCAGACTGTTTGTTTCATTAACCATGTTGTGAATTACTTTGCGATTTGTTTATTTATTGCCTCCATTAATTTCCAGTGCCGAAACCAAGACGCAAGTTGCTTTCCCACCTTGCATGCTATAATATGTTTGTGACTTTTAAGTAACTACTGAGGAATGTTGAACAGCTTCTAATTTCGCCTGGAGCCTGTAGCCCGGGTTCAACTCGGTAGCAGAGTTAGCAGAACACCTGGACTAGTATGCAGGTTATCCTGGGTTCGAGTCTTTATCAGAACAGTAGGGGTCTTTAGTGAATCTTGTGTTCTCACAAGGCCACTCTTTAATGCACACTGTTTGCTTCATTAACCATGGCGTGAATTACCTTGTGAATTATTCATTAATTGCTCACATTAATTCCAGTGTCGAGGCCAAGATGGAAGTTGCTTTCTCTCCTAGTGCATATCTTTGTGACTTTTAAGTAACTACTGAGACAGGTTGAAGAACTTCCAATTCTGGAGCCTGCAACTTGGGTTCAACTCGGTAGCACAGATTGTAGAAGACCTTGATTAGCATGCAGGTTGTCCTGGGTGCATAATTTTTTTTCGTAAACAGTTCAGCAAAACTCGCTACATAGCTCTTCATGCAGCCCAGCTGCGAACAGAAAAACTGGTTTAATCTAACTTAAGTCACCTAACCTAACCTAATCTAACCCAACCCAACCTAACCTAACCTAACCCTACCTAACCTAACCCAACCCAACCCAACCTAACCTAACTACAACAACAATATTACAGATGAGCAGTAAAGTCAATTTACACATAATCACCAGTAGTGGGTAACAAGTAACGAAGTTTCGCAGCGAGATCCGGCCAACCTATCTGAACTGTTTACGAAAACAAAACATGCGTCCCCTTGAGTCTTCTCAGGACAGTGGTATCTTGTGTAATCAAAAGGGCACTCTTTAAGCTGACTGTCTGCTGCTTTAAAATGAGTCTTTAAAATTCTGTCCACACGCAGTCAAGGATATATTCGTGCACTGAAGACTGTCGCTTAAAGTGTAATGACATAAATGTTTAAAATAAAAAAATAAAACTGGTTCATTGCTTAACTCTCAGTTAACAACGATTAAACAACCGTGCATTAAAATCGCGTTTCGCGTATAGATATCAACGTAAAAGCTTTGGTATATGCAAAGTAAGTTTTGACAGCTTGCTGATGCGAATTAAATTAGTGCCACGTGCTGGGTCTGCAGGTTCGTTTCGGTTCAACCTGGCTGTAAAAAAAAAAAAAAAAAAAAAAAAAAAAATTAATGGAATATTTTTTTTAATCTTTCTCCCCTCGGCTTGCTGCCCTCTCCTGCAATTCCTTGCCTCTTACGTTTCTTTTTTTTTCTTTCAATTAAAAAGAAAATATGAAAGAAGGGGAAATAAACCGACGCGTTAATTCTTACGAACTTATTGAATCAAAGTAAGTTGCTGTTGAAATGAGTGACAAATTACTGAATGTTAAAAAAAAAAAGAAGAAAAATGTGTTGACTCTGATGGATGTGTTGGTTTGGGGTGTGCCACGCAATATCGGAATGGCCGGTGGAGGGGGGAATTTTGAAATGAGGTAGTGACAACAGCTGGGTGCCAAAAGGCTGGAAGGAAACGTTGAAACGAGCTGGCTGAACATTTTTTAGGGCTACTTTTTTTTAGAGCACGTTGCCATGGCAACAGCAGTGCCGTAAAGAGAACACACTTTTTTTTTGTATTGGGAGTGGGATTTATACCGTTTTGTGAATGCTACATTTTTAAAGAAGTACGGTGACTAGTATGTTACATTTTAGAATACTCAGTATTAACAGAGATGTACCGTTTTCAATGACTCACACTGTGCAATGATACGGGGAAGGGGTTCTGAGTTGTAGGGAACCCCCTTTGCGTTTTGGAGAGGGCACATTTTTTTGGAACCCTCCACTTAGATCATAGGCTACAGGCTAATGTTTTGGGCATATAAGCTTTAATGTGTGTGCTCGAAGTCTGATTACGATGGAACTGTATTTTAAAAAGATTAGTTCTTTTAGGGACGATATTGTGGGCAATGACGGTGTTGGGGGAGGGGGCCAAAAGCATCCTGCTTCTTGTCCAAAAAAGTGAAAAATTACTACCTGTTTCTTTGAATTGTGAGTATGGTGACTACTTATCAGAGGTCAGACACGGTCCAAACGTAGTCGAACGTTACGAAAATAGTCTTAAATCCACTGCCCCCCCTTCGACCCCACTGAAGAGCTTACAACTCTCCCCAGACCTCTCTACCTATATGGAGAGGGGAAAAAATTTATTTATAGAAAACTGCCTTCAGAAAATCTTACCGGGTGTCCCTGCTGTGCACATATCAGACAGTTCAGCATTAACCACCCCCCCCCCACTCGGAGCGCAATACGCACTAACATGGTAAATAAACAGGCTTTCTGTCAAACTGGCTGGTTTATGGTTAATAAATACAAATGCAAACCTACTTCCATTGTTCTTCGGACTTAACTGCCAGAATGTCTGAGCTGGAATTGAACCCTCAATCTTTAAGGCGCTGTGTCAGCATGGGTTATCATGACATATGATAAATAAAGCTGTGAAAACATAAAGTTGGCACATTTATTGAATTTATCCGTTTATTGAATTTATCCATTACTGGCCTTGAGCCAGTGACATTTGTTCTCTTAGTTATTGATTCAGGTCTCAACCCCCCCCCCCCTCCCTCGTATTGTTCCACACAAATTTCTGATCAATTTCCCTAAAAAAAAGTGTTTTAGTAGTGACGTGCAATGCGAAGCTGAGCAAAGGAGCTTGTCATCCAATACTGATGTCAGTCTGTGCATCTGTATCCACGATTTATATTGAAAAAAAAAAGTATCAATGGGGCTAAAAGAAACATTGAGTTATTCACAAAACCTTCATCTAACCAACAACAATTACATGCATGGTAAAATAACACTAAAACTTGACATTTCGTGGTTCATCGGTGATAAATGTCGATAATGTCTTGAAAAGAAACAGTAAAAATCACACCTTCATTACTGCAAAGCTAAGTAAAAGGGAGGGAAGGCAGTAAATGCACACAATAATGGAGGTGTGAAAGTTACTGATTGTTTTCATTAAACCCACGACGGAAGTTTTATGAATAACCCAATGTTTGTTTTAGCGCTATTGAGGCTTTTTTCAATGTAAATTTGCTGAAGCGCTCATTTATTCTCGTGTATCCGCGATAACTGTTGAACCTGTTATGTGCTTTATTCGAAATTTTTTTACGTGCTTGTCTATGCCTAGTTCGTAGATTTCAGTTCGTAAATCAATAGAATTTGGTAAAGGGTTCTGGAATTTTCGCCACGCAGAAATTCTGTATTAATCAGACGTAAAAATTAATGTTCAGGGAAATAATCAGAAATCATTGTGCAATCCATAAAAGACGTAACACAGAAATCAACACCTAAAGGCACGCACGCCCCGATTTTCAGTTAATGGTTTAATATGTGACAAACACATTCACCAAATACACCAATCAGTTAAACTGAAAACCCTTATTATAAACAAACGATCGCTGGTCAATCTAGTGTAAAATGTACTACTGCAGAAAAGTATGTGGCACTCAGCCATAACAACCTGAGTGCTTATAAGAAATTGATAAGGGACCGGTCATTATTTAGTGCCAAGTGGGGGGAAAAGACGAAATTGGAGGGTCATATATTTTTTGGACCCACTCGAGGGGGAATCATAAATTTTTCAGGTCCCGTCAAGAGGGATTGGGGAGGGGGGGACAAAACACACTGACTTTCAACAGTTAAAATTTCTAAAAACGCCTCAGCATCCCATAATGTGATTGTTTACAAGGTTTTGAAGCTATTAGTACCAATACTGCAAGTATATTTTTTACGTACAAAGAACTTTGTAGAAGAGCCTTGGCACCTGGTTTCTTGGTTTCTTATGTCTTTCAGTGCTTGCTATGTTACGGATGTGGGCATACAACCAAACAGTGTGTTGATTATACTTATGCGAATTTTGACAAGAAATGGGTATAAGGAACATTTTATAGAACATTTTTAACCCAACGTGTGTTTTCGTTAAAAACGAGACACGTTTCCTTACAACTATTGGTTACTGTCAGTGTGGAGAGCTACTTACTGAATTTGGCTACATCACTAATACTGGACACAGGAAATCATTAACAGACAGCCTCAATAGGTATACGAAAAACGCATTTTTTTGGGAGGGGAGGGGGTGTCACGTTATTTTTGGACCTTGATGGGGGGGGGGTCAAAATTTTTTTCAGGGTGTGGAAGGGTGGGGTCATCGAAAATTTGGTGGTCACGTTTTCATTTCCTCTCCCGGCCTCTCCTCCCCCCCCTGCCATAAATAATGACTGGTCCCTAATTTGCGAGTATTAGCACGCAACTTCTTCCATATTTAATTTGCTGGAAAGGAGTTGAGTGCTAAAACGGACAAATTGTAGATATCATAAAAGCACGAGTGACATTCGGTGTGAGAATTTTGGTTTTCTTTCCACAATACGATTCTTACTAGATTCGACGTCAGATTTTATACACGAATTATTAACAGTCAAAGTTGAAGATAAAATGTTGAGCGTACTAGCGCTCATCGATGTTTAAGATTTTACGGTATTTAGAATTTACGACGTTTTCCTCTGTTTAACATAACGCTACTAGCCCCCGTCGTATTTCGTCATCCGACCTGTAATTTCGTTTGCTTCGGCTTTGGCATTTCGTATTTTGCAGGCCTACACCTCATTTTTATGCCGCCGGTTCACTAAATAAACTTATCCTATGACGGGAAGCGTCTTTGTCTTTCCGTAAAAGTCCGACGATTAACGAAGGTAACATCATTTCCCTTGTCTTTCCGTAAAAGTCCGACGATTAACGAAGGTAACATCGTTTTCCTTGTCTTTCCGTAAAAGTCCGACGAATAACTAAGGTAACATCATTTCCCTTGTCTTTCCGTAAAAGTCCGACGATTAACGAAGGTAACATCGTTTCCCTTGTCTTTCTGTAAAAGTCCGACGATTAACGAAGGTAACATCATTACCCTTGTCTTTCCGTAAAAGTCCGACGAATAACTAAGGTAACATCATTTCCCTTGTCTTTCCATAAAAGTCCGACGAATAACTAAGGTAATATCATTTCCCTTGTCTTTCCGTAAAAGTCCGACGATTAACGAAGGTAACATCATTTCCCTTGTCTTTCCGTAAAAGTCCGACGATTAACGAAGAAAACATCATTTCGCTTGTCTTTCCGTAAAAGTCCGACGATTAAGGAAGGTAACATCATTTCCCAATACAGCATAACTCGATGCAAGCAAACAGCTCGCTCTAAGTGAGATATACTGTCTAGGTCTGGGGTTTGTTTGTCGGCGACCATTCAGCTACGAGTAAAGCTTTGATTTATATAATTACCGAGTGGAAAGGTGTGGTCTTTTCATTATAAGTCGCGCATGGAGCTCGTTTTGCGGAAAGGAAACAAACTATTCTAAAATTAGTGACATTCCAAACGCAATGCTTGCCAATTTTCCAGCAGCTTAGAATCTCCCTATTCTATGCGGATATGTCCATCGTTTATTATTATTTTTTTTTAGTCTATTTAAGAAAGGATACTGCATTTCTACTCGTCAAGTTCACGCGTGACAATTATTCGTTTCACAGCCCAAGGTATCAAAAGAACGATTACAAAAAAAAAACAAAAAAACAACCAGCTGTTACCATGCAAGGAAAGTTTACAATGCTTTTTACCAAAAAATGTTACAGAAATTCCTGTGGCGATAAAGTTCAGAGCACACGTCTGTAACAGGTTGTTTGAAATGGATTCTGAATTATTTCTGATTTTGAATTTTAATTGCTTGTCTTCAGTTTGATATAACGAAATAACTTGATCTTATATCTTTATTACTTTAATTAAGGTTTTTTTTTTATCAGTTGACAAGCCAAAATTATCATGAAATCACGTTTGTTCGGTAAAAATTAGTATTCAGTTACGTAAGGCTCACTATAACTTTCATAGGTGTTATCTATGGCCCTGTGACTGAATGAGAGTGGAGGCTGAACTCGTACACAGTGGTGTGTACGAGTTCCTACCTGTGTACGAGTTCCTACATAGTGAAAACGGTCTTCGATTTCCATCATACCGAAGAGAACTATCTAGAGCATATAGACATAATTTGACGTAAAGGATACAGACAGTTACTTTGTAATGTTCCAGTCCACTTTGTATGCCAATTGAAGTACATTTTCTTATTATTTTGAGGTACATGGAATCTTCGGAATTCTGAATGTTTCACACAATGACCTTTACAGTATATCCACTATACGAAGTGGAGACGAACCACGATGTCTACTTCGTTTAATCTATGTCGATCGAGTAAGGTGGCGCACGCAACGAAGCTTTCTAAAGCGTCGCAGGCAGCCAGAGCCCATTGTCAGTGCACCAACAAGATTAATGATAGCGAGTTGGCCTGCAAGCAAGTAATAGCAGGTAAACACTTTAGTTGTCGGGGCAGATCCTCCGGCAGCACCTACGATATACGGACATGAATTCTGAGTTCTTGCTGACGTGTTGAGTTAGCCAACCTGGAGTATTCAGTGGTCTGAAAACCTTTTTTTTTCCTGAAGGGGACGGGGCGGAGTTTACGCTTTCTTTCGTCCCCCCCCCCCCCCCCCCCCCCCCCCCCCCGCGCGCTAGGAAACACAGACCACGTCATTTTTATTGTCAGATAATTTTTCTTGCTTTGCATAATGTATGGTAAGGCTAAAAAAAAAACTTTCGACGAAAATAATGAATCAATAGAATTTGCAATGATTTTTTACGGTCGGGAGTGCACTTGCTCTCTCCACCCCTGCTCTCCCCCTCCCCACCCATCCCCAGATATTTACGCCACTGTGTGGATATCGCATCTGTCCCGATCAACTTTAAACAGTATTCAGAACATCGTCTCGTGTTCCAAGTTTGGATATTTGTCCAAATGTATTAGTGCGTAGGCTCATAACGGATTCTGTCTTCCGCATCTGGAAGACAATTTTGAAAAATACTTAATAGCTTGAGATGCTACTTCAATTCAGCCTTAGATCCTTGTTTAAGAATTTGATACTTAAAAGATTTGAGAGTTTAATATTTAAAGAATACAGAATTTAATAAAAAAAAAATTCGTTTATAGAACATTGTACATAATGAAAACAAATATCACAAATTTGAATTTTTTTTTACCTCCACCTAAATCAATATTGATACTTACTGGCGTGCATAAAACGGATTTGTCTACCTTGATAATAAAGAGAAGATAGCGAACATCCACGGAAATGCAACACATTTGCCACATCAGGAATTTGTATTTGGGGGAGCCAATAGTGCACCCAGAATTATTATTTTGGGGCTGCCAGTAGCGCACCAGTGCACCAGTGGACCCCTGAGTACACCAGCAAAGAAAATTGGAATGAAAAATTAGGTCCTAAAATTCAGTTAAAGGGGTGTAAAGGAGAGGCGGAGCACTATAAGTCCCTAGGAACCATGACAATCAACTCATTTTCAGGAATTTCGAGGGTTTGTTGATATGATTTTAGTTCCCTTGAGACGTTTCAAAGCCAGGGTTTTCAAAATTTTTTTGCAAACTGTAACAAATGCCTTATATGTTAATTTTTACTGAATTTTACTATTAACTTTGGGTTTTGAGGGGGAGGCACTTTGTCCCTTCCCCTTTTAACTCCCTGTAGATGCGTTAGCTTCCCAGGCCAGGTCCTTATTATTTGTAAACTGTCCTTCTTGTCGTTTGAATGTAACAGTAGTAGGATGTTTGGTGCAGTTACTCGCAGGTCAGGAAAGTATCCTGGAAGGTCGGTTACATCCTGCCTGAAAGTCATAAGGTAAAACAATGACGTGCATGAAATAGGTCTGGTGAGAGTTAAAAACTGTCTTGGGTCCTTATAATAGCCTGAGTGACGCTTTAAATCATCGGCAAACTTTCGCTGGTCTGCATTACGAGAGTTGCATGTCAAATCGTTTAGAAATAGGATAAACAACAGGGGACTCCAGAACAGAACCGTGAGGTACACCACTAATTTCATCTGATGAGGTTTAATTGGATAGGCCAATACCCACTTCTTGGGTTCTTCTGGTAACGAATACCCTAATCCAATCCAAAAGGGCTCCACTAAAGCTGGAAACATGGAGTTAATAAAGCAGCTTACTATAGACCACTGATTCAAACACCTTTTGAAAATCGGAAAAGTTCAACATATGAAGGCTCACCTTGGTCTAAGTCTCCGGTCCATTTATCCAGCACAGTTATTAGTTGATGAACAGAAGACCGCCCTGGTAGAAAAAAAAGCCATACTGATCCTTCCTGATAAGCTTGAAAATGTTTATACTTCATCATAGTCGTGCGTGTAATTGTCTCTATTATCTTGCATGGAAATAGAGTAAGCGCAATTATCCTTTAGTTTTTCTGAGCGGCGGAGTTTAAAAATAGGAACAACATTTGCCCTGGTCGATTCAAATGCTAGGCGGCTTTCCAGTAGACAGAGATAATGAAAAGATATTTGCCAGTAGAACACAAGTTTGATAGCCGATTTGCTTGTAGAAGTAGGCTGAAAAACCATCAGCCCCCAACAACATTACTCGGTTTACGGCTTTGCAAGACAGAAATGATACCTTCCGGCGTAAAAACACCCATTGTGCCTTTTTCCTTAGTTAATGAATAAACTGAAGCACATGGGCTTCGCGTCCTTCGCTCGCGGGTCGCGTCGATACAGAGTCTATTCATGTAATGAAAGGGGTGAAACCAGCCAGAAGCCTTTTCGTAGAACAATTGAGCGTTATTAAATTTTACGCACTGTTGTCATCACTGGAACTCGCGCTGCGCACCTTTATTGACAACTTGTCTGACGTTCGAAGTCATTATTTGTACTCGTACGCTATCAAGAGCGACCTGAGAAGCGTTTTAACATCGAGGTAAAAGCCCCGGCCATTACCAGAAGTTAACTGGGATAGCAAAAACTGGAAAGCTTCTCAGATCGCTCTGGACAACCTAGTGGTACAAACAACGACTTAAAACGTGAGACATGTTGACAATAAAGACGTTCAGCACGAGTTCCAGTGATTATAATAGTGATTATAAAAAAAACCGGATTGTTTTACAATAAGGGTTCTGGTTGGTTTCACCCCGTTCATTATATGTATAGAGCAGTGACCTGTGACGTCACAGTTTGCTGCGGTACTGTCATCATGTAGCCGTGGAGCCCGACATCTGGCTAGATTGGTGGGGAAGACGGCTTGGCTTTCCGCCATTTTGTTATTTTGGCTTGTTTCGTGCCATCAGCGCTGGTGTCATGTTTATCCACCAAGATGGTTAATGATTGTCGGATTTCTGGTTGCGGCAACAAAACTGGAGTAGAGGGTTCGTCCTTGTTTAGATTTCCAGTGATTTCCAGCCAAGTCCTTCCTCCATGGCTAAACCAGGTAACGTCGTTTGCTTGCTTCATACGCGATTATTTACCCCACCACTACAAGATGGTGGCACGCGTTGATCGGTTGACATGAGCAACGGACAGCGATGACGGTGCTCTATACCCTAGTACTCTGTATCCATGCGACACGTGAGCGACTGACGCCAAGCCTCTGTGAACTGAAGTGAGTGGAGAAATTTCTGGATGTCTTGGGTGGTAATACGCAAGAACCGGTTTCAAGTTTCTGATGCGTTCTGGCAAAGTTGGGTGGTTTATTGCACTCCCAGCCGAAGCCACAGCGCTCGCCAGAAGGCAGGAGGGAAAATTTTTTTAAGTAACTCCAGGAGCGAGAAGATTACTGCAGGTTCCATCTCCCATTCATGGTCGCGACCCAATATGGTAAAATTTGGAACTACTGATTGTAGTTATTTTCTCGGCTGACACAAGTTAAAAATACGCTTTATAGGTTTAAACTGGTAGATAGATGCGAAAAAATGCCAATCGGGTAACAATTAATCCAGGTATGCGGCACCTCCGCTTACAACAGCATTCCACGAGCATTCAGCGGCGAAGCCAATGGCTACTACACAAGCCAAGGCCGAATGGGGCAGAAATCGCGTGTTTCGCCTCCCGACTCAACGCGAGTTCGTGCGGAAAACTGATGCCTTTTAGTGCTGCTCTAGTAATCTAAGATGCTAGCTATGTTGAATCAACTGTCCTGTATCTGAGAAACGAAACCAACAGGTTCTTTCCCAGATGACCTTGTGACGAGTGATGGAATATGAAGCAATAGTTACAACACGGACACTCCCACGTCTATATTTATTCGTCCTTGGTAACTCTAGTCAGAAAATTCTAGCATCCTTTGACATGCCACCATCGACATGAGCGGAGGCATCACAAGGCCCTTCTCGTCCCGAAAATGCCATGGGTGGTTGAGGCCAGGCTCGAACCTAGGACTTCTTACATATGATTGTCCACGACTAGCCATCAAGCTATCTTCTCCCATGGATTTGGCCAACTATTGCAGCATCCGGTCTCCGTTGCTGCAGTAATCACGCATCAAGATAAGTAATGGCAACAATTAATTCCATGATTCCATGATTAATTCCAGCTGATTCTTGTAACCAATAAAACCACGTTATTTGGAAGCAGTGACACCAATTAATTGTATCCAACAACCCTTCAAGCATCACATTGTATCCCCGAATAACAATTGTATCATTTCTCGGGAGTTCTCGACTTGGAACACCTAGGGCCCAATCGCCATTTTTGTCGTTCAAGGACAATTTTCGGCTCGCGTATTTGAAATTCCAAAGCTCAACCCCAGCCCAATGGCCAGAACACCTAACGCGTCCACCTTCAAGTCCAAGTTGATCAGTCTCGTCCAAGGCGAGTATTAAACCGACATCAGTCTTAAACTGGACCACCCGGTGTGTCGGCTTCATTTTTGGAAACTGAGTTTAAAATAAGTTTAGTTCGAAATTTGTCCCCCACCTAAATCACTGCTGTAGTGTGAGCCTTCAGTCATTTCGTAACTCCACTCCGCACTATAGACAGGCTGGACAGGCCTGCCTGAAAAAGGGAACCCGGCGTTTGTTGTGTTCTTATCCTAAGACATCTTCGGAAATGAAGATCTCCATCTCCTGCTCCCTCTTACAGCACTTAAGTTTTTTTTAGAGCTATTTTTAGGAAAGTGCAAAGTAAGGTAAAAAAAAATAAACAATCAACCATTCCGTCCTGATTGTTTCCGGAGTACGTATCTCGAACTAATACCATTTGCGAAAATGTTATGGTGTTACAGCAAACACGATTGTGCAAGATTTCCTCTCAAGAAAATAAGATTTTTTTTCCACCTCACATCCCCCTCCCCAATCCTAGCTGTAACGACGTGCTTCTGTGAGGCCCGAAACGGATGCAATCACGGAAAGACTGGATAGATTGGGCAAACTCACAATCCCATTCCCCTCCCCCAACCCTAACAAACAAACAAACATACACACCAACACCTTCCAATCTGTTTTGAAGCAACAACAAATTCGTGGTCTTACTCTCTTTTCACCGGCCGTTTCCGGTGGCCATTCAAGCCACTTCCGTCTTTTTTCTTATTTTTTCCGCCATCCAGAACGTTTTTCGATTTTTT
>JAHWFP010048722.1:17217-35579 GCA_023313725.1 Lithobius niger | reverse complement strand
TTATCTACTTGTTTAAGTTGAATACATTTTTCATTACAATTTTGTTTTATGCAGTTTTCATTATGAAGCCATACTTTTCCAATGCTTTCTTTTTTTGGACCAATGTACATTATTTTCGTTTTAGTTTCATTAACATATAGTTTATTGTTTTTACACCAGTTTTGCAAATAGTCAACCTCTTTTTGCATATTGTTTTGTATTTCACTTTTAGTTTCCCCAAACGTAAGTAATAAAATGTCATCTGCAAATAATACAAGAGTTAACTTTCTTTCTTCATTAATATCATTTATATACATTAAGAACAAAATCGGCCCGAGGACGGCTCCCTGTGGAATTCCATTTTTGCTTTCAATGTAATTGCTGTACTCATTTTCAATTTTGACACAACATAGCCTCTCTTCTAAGTAACTTTTCAATATGTTGCAAAATTTATTATCTAGTCCATATTTTTTCAATTTATCTTTCAGACGCTCTCTATTTACTGTGTCGAAAGCTTTTTGTAAGTCTATAAAAGTGGCTCTACAAAATTTAGTGCTTCCGCTACTTTTTCATTGATATTTTTTAATGCTTCAATTGTACCTTTGCCCTTTTGGAACCCGTACTGTTCTTTACTGACAATGTTCCATTTTGTTAAAAAGTGTTGCAGTTGTTGTTCAAAAAATTTTTCAACAAGTTTATTTATAGTTGGTCAAATAGAAATTGGCCTGTAGTTTTCCATGTCATTTTTTTTACCTTTCTTATAAATAGGCCTAATCACTTGTATTTTTAATTTTTTAGGCCAAATTTCTGTTTCGATAATTTTATTTATTAATTTTGTTAGAAATACTGCAGAATTTTCTTTACTTTTTTTAAAGTTAATCATATTTAATTCATCTCTACCCACTGCCTTTGAGTCTTTACTTTTTTCTAGAATGGTAATAAAATCTTTCACTTTTGCTTCATTAATGTTTGTGTATTTTTTTCTCTTTTTATTTTCATCAGTGTTGATTTTATTCTTGCATACTTTCCTTTTGTATTTCCAGTTTAACCTATCAACTTGCTCAACAAAACAGTGGTTAAATTCATTTCTAAGGGCTTGTTTATCTTTCATTTTGAAGTTTGATAAAATACTTTCATCAATTCCCATTTTTTTCCCCAGTTAGTTTGTTGATGGATTCCCACATATTTTTGTTTTTACTTATATGCTGTTTTAAGTATTCCTGCTTATTTTTGCCAATATCCATTCTAATTTTATTTTTTAGTCTGTTATATTCAGTTATTAGATCCCTTTCCATTTGACTTTTGACTTTATTTCTAAACTTCCTAATTTTTTTCCATAATTTATTTTTCTTATTAATATCTGATATTTTTTTCATTAATCCATTCTTTCTTTCCACCAGTTCCCCTTTGATTCTTTGCCTTATTCCTATTCTATTTGTGTGTGTTTTTAAGATAAATATTACGAATTTTCGTTTCAATTTCTTCATAAATTGCATTGGAATTAGAGAAATCGTCCAGATAATCCCACTTTATTGCTTTCAGTTCTTTAACTATTTTTTTATCATCTCTAACAAAAAATTCCATTTTCTCTTCTTCATTAGTATTCTGATTTTGGCCTATCTCCATAAAAAAACCTACTGCATAATGGTCTGCTAATTTTTCTTTTATTACAAAACCTTTGCTTTCTTTTACTTTTGATTTTATGAAAACATGATCGATAACAGCTTCTTGTTATTTTGTCCCCTCTGATTTCCTCCCTGGTAATCGAGTTTATTTTCATTACATAGCAAAATTTTGCCAAGATATTTTCGTATTTATCCTTTATAGCATTTTCTTTTTTCCTATTGTTATTTTCTGCTCTTTCTAGAATGTCGATGTTTATGTCACCAATCAATACTGCATTGTCAATTTTTTCAAACGTCCTTAATATACTTTCCAAATCTTTTAAAAATACCTTTACATCTGTGAGCGGTTGCCTGTAAAGTACCATAATATTAAGGATATCCTTACCAATTTTATGTTCAATTATTGCAGCATCGTTTTCAGCAATTTTAATTGCATTTATAGATGTTACTTTTAACTCTTCTCTCATCAAAATGGCAATTCCCCCACCTCTACTTGTTTCCTTTCTTGTTATCCAAGTTATTTGATTTTGTAATTTTGTAATTTGTATAAATCCGTTTCTTCTTTTTTAATTCCTATTTCCGTTAACAATATTATATCCCATTTGATTTCCATATTTTCAACTGCCAAATTTAATAATAGCCAGTTTTTTCTCACACTTCGTAAGTTTACATGTAATACTTTCAGTTGTTCGTGATGTTGTTTTTTTTGTTTAAAAAATTTCTTAAATTCTACAAAATTTTCCAAAATTTCATTTTCGTCCTCCATTATTCCTGTAAAGTTTATACCTTTTTACCATTAGAAAATGTATTAAACAAGATCTTCCTCACTTCTTACAATTCTTGTCTGTTGTTCATTTTCATTTTTTCTCATGAAGATTTTTCCATTTTTCACCCAAACGAACTTGAAGCGGTGACTTTTAGCATATTGTTTTGTTTGCCATAGCAACGCTTTGTTGCATGGGGTTAAATGCTCGTTAATGTAAATTCTGTTCTTGCTTGTTGTATCCAGTATTTGGTCATTAGTAATTGTTCGTTTTCGTTTACTTATCCATTCGTCACGCACTTTCCTTTCCTTAAATTGTATTACAATAGAAGACGACTTGGTTTGATTTTTCTTTGGCAGTCGATGCATCTTTTCAATTTGTTTTTCATCAAAAACGATTTTCAACTTTTCTGCTAGTTGTGTAATTATGGTTGGAAGTTCTTCATTTCCAGTTTCTTCAACTCCAAACAGTTCTACATTTTTATTTCTTGAATATTGCTCTGCTTCGTTTTGCATGATGCTTAATCGCTTCAGTTCACGTTCAATTTCTTCGGTTTTTTTCTCCCCTTGTTCAAGTAACGTTATTTTTTTTTCCTAATTCTTTAACTTTGTGTTTGGTTTCAAGATTTTCATTTTTTATTTCTTCGTACTTTTTTTCCATAAATGTAATGGAGTCGATCACATTTTTTAATTCTTGACGAATTGTTGACATGTCTTCTTTAACTTCACGCTTTACCTGTAAAACATCTTCATGTAATCTCTTTTCCATTTTATTAAAATGTCTTTAATTTCCAATTCCTTGTTTGCTTCTCTTATTTCTTCTTCATATTCGTCTTCACTTCCCCCCATTTCACAGTTTGGACACTTCCAATTTTTTTTGCCATGTCTCCTTGCTTATTTTTGCGCACTCATAATGAAAATGGTCGTGGCACTCTGCACAGTGCGGCAGTCCCTTTTTCTCCGACACTTTCTGTTTGCATAGTCCACACTCTGACATTTTTTTTTGGCTACACTGCAAAACACCGGCACCCGCTGTATAACAATCACCTCGTTCACAAGATTCACTTTTCTGCAAGTGTACTTAACGTCCTCGTTGTTTATTAAACATATTCACCTGAATGGTTATTTAATGAAATGTTATAAACGAGGGCCCTTATGGATAACATTTTCATGCTGTTATTTGATCGTTGGCACAACACGAGCTGGCTTTGCACAGATTTGAGCTGGCTTTGCACAGATCATCTGGAAGATTGTTCCATGCATCGATAACGGCAACAGAGAAAAAGTTTTTCCGTGCATTAAGTGTACTATGTGGCTTTCCTGAAGCTTGCAGGAGTTCCCTCTGAAGTTAGCTGTTGGCTATCGCATAGAACTCACTTCGGTCCAGTCTGGAGAATCCCTTGAGTAGTGCGAAGTATTCAATCAGCATGCCTCTCTTACGTCTCTGCTCCAGAGTTGGCAGCCTGGATAGACTCTACCGCTCCTCATGGCTCACCTTATCCATCATAAGTGTATGAGAAGCAAGTCTATGAGAACTCTCCAACAGCTGAATTTCTCACAGTAACCAGGGAGCCGGAGGACTCCACAAGTGACTGAATGAGAAAGTTGTGGATGCTAGCCACGTTTTCAGGAGAAAGCCTAGGTAGATGTCTGAATAAGAAAGCCAGCCATTCGCTTTGCCTTAGCAGCACATTGCTTACATAACCCCAGATCAGGCTCAATAATATTACCCAGGTCCTGGCTTTGGTCAATAACCTCGAGTCTAGTGTGATAATAAAATAATGTAGAGTCAAAATATAGCTCCAAAATTGTTCAAGTCTCAGCCGAACCTTGCAAAAATTGCGTATTTTTGGCAACCTTTCTAGTTGTTTCTTCAGGCTACAGCCAAAGAGACTTGCTTCTCATGAATCGTGTGATCCAGGTGATAAGACTTTTTGTCGTGTTTGTGCTCCATATGCATACGTCCCATATGCACAACTGGGCTTTAAAGGTTTAATCTTAAAGCTTAATGAGGGTTCAAAAGTAACAAAATTCCCGAGGTGGAGATTATGAATAACATTTTTCGGATAACATTTTTTAATTCGACGTGTCACACGTCGAATTAATGTGGTTGTGCCCAAAAAACGGGTGAACGGAAATTGGTTCCGATATCTCCTCAAAACCCAGACACATTTGTTCAATTCTGATCCGACGAAATTCAAGTATGTGGGTGGGGGAATTGCAGTGTGCAAGGACAAAAGGTATTATGCTCAATAGAATTACTTACGACGTTTTTAGACCACTAACCTCTATCCAGGTCCTTCAGCAAAAAACCGTCGTCCGATAGTACACGATCAGTGGATGACGTCAGCTCTCTGTCAGCGTAAAGGTGTGCGCTCAAATGAAAAATTGCCGCTGACAAATGCGTGTAAATGCGCATTTCGGCATGTCAGCTCTTCCACATTGCGGTCGGTTAGAGACTATACATACACATCGAGGTGGCAATCGCGTAGAACAATACAAAGTGAGTCGTCACTTACCTTCGCGGTGATCTGGATGGTACACCGAATTTTTATGCTTGAATCTGGACGGTACAATGAATGCGATGCCCGCATAGACTTTTCCTGTTAATTACTGCACTATCCTTGCTGCTTTTCGGATGCGATATATTACAGTATTTTATTACGCGTATTTGTGGTGTTGTTTCCTATTGAACGAGTGAGCATATGATGTCCTGTTTTCACAGTTGCGCACTGGCCAGGGAGGCAAGGCGTTATATTATGGCCTCTTGATTTTTCAGATTTTTTTAAATCCGTAACAGGAAGACTCACGTAAGTTTTATTGGTTCGATATTAGTTTTCCCACGGATTTAAAATTACAAATAATAATAATAAAGATAATTATAAAATGATAGCAAAACAAGTACTTTGGATGGAACAGCTTAACAGAAATTGGCCACATGAAATTGCAGTGTTATATTCAATGAGGAATTTGTCACAAAATTTTCGTATGAATATTTTAACTTTTGTTAATACACCTAAAAAGTGTAAATAAATCTAAAGTACTCAACCTCACGTACACTCAGCGCTATATTCTTTCTCCTACTCCCCCCCTCCACCCCCCCGCCACAAATTACTTGCAGAATTTGCTGAAAATATGGTGGTCGAAGAATTTAAAAAATTTAAAAGTCTGATGACAAGAACAAAGGGAACGGGAAACTGTAAAACAACGAAGCTTTCAGTTTGTTTGGTTTTTTTCTGTAAGAAAACCAGTATCAGCGTCTGATGAAAACTTATCTGGTCAGTGATTGCATCGTCGCAGGCACAAGATTCTGGCGCATTTGCTGTATCGTAGTAGCAAAAGTCGCGAGACAATTTTTTTTTATTGGCGGAGCGAGCGAACGAAGCGTAGCCTATAATGCACACGAAATTGCAAAATGTTGGTTGGTTGGTCCCAATGGTCCGTTGCACTTTTTTAGTCTGGGTGGAGCCCAAACGAAAAGTCGGATTGGAATGAAATTTGATACGTCGCTTTATACCCCCAAAAGTATTGCTGAGCCAAAATTTGACGTAAATCTTACAGTTATTACGGAAGAAATTACAATATTTTCGAATTTATTTCTAACACTCACCATTTTAAATTTGGAATCCTGAATAGTTAAGGAATTCCGACGAACCATACTCCATGTTGGTGGGAGTCTAGTAAAATTTAAAACGCACGGCAAATTAAATTTTGGTTGCTTCCTTCTAGCTAATAACCTTTTTCGACGTAACTCAACGAAATCATAACATTTGTTCGTTGCACCTAACCACTATAGGAAGAAACGCAATCATAAAAAACAAAAGAATTCTATTAACGACACATATTACTTTAATTTGAAAAATGAATGCTTGGAGAACTTCAGTTCAGCATGGCGACAAAAGTGGCGTCTACTCAAGCGATGGGAATCCCTAATATGAAACCTGAAATCGTCGTATCAAGGTGAAACGGTGTTTACAAACCGAATGCTTAGGAGCAGACGACGTATTTACACCAAAGCACGAAACAATAATATGCCTGCCTCTCATAGTTTAAAGATTCCTCGTTGCCACGGTAACGGTGAAATCTTGAAACCGAAACTGCGTTGCATGGAAGAATAGGCCTAACTCTCGACCCAGCGTTGTTAGGTGCTATTACAAAGTTAGATCGGAGGTAAATATTAGGCCTAAACTCCAAGAATTAAGCCTAAAACCTAAAACTAGGCCTGAAAGCTAACACATTTTTTAACCTGCAATTGTGATGGTTATTTCTTTTAGATAATACAATAAAGATCGTTGTTGTAGTGTGTGATAGAGGTGTGTGACTCTACATTTTCGTTGGTGGCGGTGTCGTCTTATACCAGGGGTATTATGAACCTTTTGCATTTTCTGCTTATTGTTAAAAACTATCGTACTGACGATTGTTTGGCCTGCAGTTAAATGCGTTACTATTAACATTTTAATATACGAACTACATTTTGCACAACAGTCCCCGTAAACAATGTGAGAATTATCACCAGCGGTGGCTAAACGTGCTGTTTTATTTGCCAGCGATGACCCACAGCGATGTGGGCTGTGAAAAAGAGGCTACAAAGTGCTAAACAGAAACTAAATGGTGGAGCAAACGAAAGCTCCACCATTAACATAAATTAACAAGTATCATAGGCCTATATTAAAAAAGAAGCTAAAATATGAAAAAGGCCAGCAAAGAGCAGCAGTACGTCACACCAAAAGGCAAAGAGGCCAACTTAGCCCAGTGAGTATTCCACCTAGATTTTTAAAGATCATTAACAAATGTGGTGTCGTCATTAAAATAAAAACTAAATATAAGTTTGAAATAAGGATCTGTTCGCTCCGCCTACAATAGGCCCAAAGCCTGTTTCCTAGTATAATGTGCAGTATAGTAGATATTCTTCAGTACACCACTCATTCAGATTTTTTAGCAGTGTCCTGTTGGTATGTCCGCCATTCCAACTGCATATATCAATTACACATTTTTTCTGTCCTAGGACACGTCGAATTACTATGCAGTGTTAGTGCATCCTTGTTTTACACGGAAATGTTCCAGAAAACCTAAATAACTGGGTTAGGATCCACCTTGGTGTAAAGGGCCAACGGGAATAGGCCTAATCAAAGTCCCTTGAAGTTGTCACAGCGTACTTAAGTCAGTCCAAAATGGACTAATTAATTCAACTTTAAAACTATTTCATATTTAAAACAGAAAAAAAAAAGGTTTCATTTACTATTCTTAGTTAAATTCCGGTAGAATAAAACTTTTGAATTTAGAGAATGTATCTTTGTGGAAAACCGAAGGAACAGTTTTTTTTATTCTCTTCACTCTGGTCTTTAAGACACTTGACTTAAGGTCAACAGTGGGTGAAAGCCTGGTGCTAACCCATGCTTCAAATGTAGATCATTCTGATTCAATCGGCATTGGTTCTTATTTCTTTCAAGGGACAGAACCTGTTTACTTGATGATTGAGCGTGCTTAGCCCACTAGGAAGAGCAATCAGTGAGGGGTAGAGAAACATTAATACTGATCGTCTTTTGAAACATAATGTAGGTAGGCTTTAGTGTCTTCTGTTTCAATGCTGACTGCCTTTTGCGGCCTAGGGTAGGTAGGCTTTAGAGTCTTCAGTTTCAACTGGTTAGTTTGGATGAACAACGTTTGGCTTGCGTAAAACCCTTAATTCAAAGTGTTTATTAAAAGCATACTGTGGTTTTTAATAAACATTGTGGGTTTGTAAAAACAACTTTACTTGCGTACGTCAAGCTGGTCTTTTGCAAGGAACTGTTTTGCGGACAATCTTTTTTTTTTTATCTGGGCCAATGCTGGGCAAATTTAATTGATACTACATTTACACTGCTAGTAGAATCCCTTATAACAACAACTTCTTTCTTCCCGATAATGCCTTTAAAGCAGTCATTTCCAAGACTCGTCGGAGATTTTTGCCAGTGGTAAAACAGTCATTTAGCTATTCAGTCTTGAGTTGCGGACACTCAGAACGAAAATAGTCCGGATTTTTTTACATGAAAATCAAACGTTTTGTTTCGGATTTTCAACTTGTGGCTGACTATCGCCAGTTTTTATTGCTGAACCATTTTCAGACTTCCCTTCGGTAATAGTACCACCATTTTGTTTGCTGGGTTTTTGTGGTTTTGGCTGGCTGGCTGGCTGGCTAAGCGCCAGTTTGTGGTTTACTGTCTTCGCCACTTTTTGGGCTAGTCTCTCAGGCTATTTGCCTATTTCTGACGGGCTACTAGTCAGTGAGAATCATGCCGTCTTCTAAAAATACACTAGTGTCTCCCTTATAAGCAACCATTTTCCTAGTTCCGTAGGGCACATTAAAAAAAACTATTCCATAAGAATTCAGTTACAGATTTTATCTGGCTCTCCTGCAGCATCTGCTAGTGCAAGCTACTGATTAAATAAATTATGTAACTCGAAAACAAAGCCATGGTGCGTTTGTTCAGTGTATTTTCTGAGGACATGAATCTGACCTGGATAATTTCCTTGTTTAATAAAAACGGGCTAGTAATTTTGAATTTACTACCCAATAGTTATCGACCTATCTCATTTAACTGTCAGCACACCTTGATTAACAAATCCCATCAGAGGTTGCATTCCCACTACCCATTGATCATTTGGAACTTTTTGTGTTTCCATACGTTAAACAATTTTTAAGAAGTAGTTTTCCGATTTAACATTCAATTTTGTTAATAATTGTAACAACTTGTGATGCTTTGTCATCACTGGTGGATTGAAAGGAACTATTTAGGTTATTTTCATTATCCCGTTTCTTTAATTCGAGCTCATAAGCTCGGTCTGCCTCGTGTTGTGCTGTTTCCTGCATCCAATCAGCTCCACTCGGTGCCAACCTGGCTTGTTAGTTTTCAGCTTTTAGAGTTTTAATTCATAACTCTTCTCTGCCTCATGGCAGTTAATTGTTAGTTAATGATGGCTGTATTACGTCTCTCGATCACACCTATTAAGAAATCTTCCAGATTAACTTGTGTTCTGTTTCTACTGCGTTTTGTTAAAGTTTTGCTTTCACTCCGGTTGATAGACTTCTTTAATCCCAAAGTATGACCCCAAAGTAAAGAGGCCTTCCACTATCTCCTCAAATAGTACAGGCAATAAGGTGCTAAAATCGGCCTAAACCTGCATTTTGTGATAAAAGCATGAAACTCGGCACAGTGGTAGTGTACCAAGGTGATTAAATTGTGTCGAGGAGACATGACGATTTCGGCCTTAGTTGAGCCCTAGCCCCATTCCCCCTCCCCATATAAAATTGCCCAAAAAATTATTTTTTGTGATGAAAGCTTGAAATTTGGTACACTGGTAGATTTTACCAAGGTGAGTAAGGAGACATCGGGATTTCGGCCTTGGGGAAGCCCTAGCGCCTTTCCCCCTTCCCCTCCCTCATACAAAATTGATAAAATCTGTACTTTTTGTAATAAAAAGCTTGAAATTTGGTACACGGTAGATTTTATCAAGTTGAGTAAACTAAGTCATGGAGACAATATTTCATTGCCTTTGTTGTGGCTAGAGGGTTGAATTGTTTACTTTCTGTGAAAAGCATGAAATGTGGTATGGATGTACATGAAGGTAACTGCAAAAATAGCTATGATAGCACGTTCAAACACCCCTGAGGGGAGGTGGGTGATTGTTTTTTTGGCTGTAACTCCTTAACCACCAACAAATTAAAGCATAACATGAAACAAAACGTTCAGCACACAATTCTGAACAGGAAGGTTGATATACATCTTTTAGATAAAAACGTTATTGAACCCCGAAAACGTTCGTATTTCAAGGTTACCCCTCCTTAAATTGCATGAGTGCTCCATTGTTGAATTGGTTGTTATAGTGACCTTCGGTTTCAAGTGCTCTTCTGAGCTTTATAATAACCCGATATGGACATGCTTAAGCTTTTCTGAAAGGTGGGGATCTATTCTTTCCTTCAATCCTAATCTGAATTGTTTCGTCCTACGTCCATTGGATCGTCCTACGTCCATTTAAATGAAAAGAGGTAATGGCGTAGAGGCGAAAGCATATGATGATTTTCGTTTTCAAAGTACTTTTGCGAGCTTTTGAATAGCCCAAAATGGAACTGCTTAGAATATTCTGAAAGGTGGCGATCTATTCTTTCCATCAATCCTAACTGAACTTGTTTAGCTTAGATAGGGATTATTTTAAGCCCTTTTAAATGTGTAGCTGTAATTGGTGTAACGACTAGTTTCAATTTCAAAGTGCCATTGTAATGCTCATATTTATATTTGTATGTAAGCTAAACAATTTTGGTTAGTATTTGTGGAAAGAGTAGATGTCCACCTTTCAGAATATCCCAAGCATGTCCATTTTGGGCTATTAGAAAAATCGCAAGACCACTTTGAATTCGAAAATCACCATACGCTTCCGCCGCTCCGCCATTACCTCCTCACATTTAAATGGACATAGGACGATCCCTATCAAAGTTAAACAATTTCGGTTAGGATTTATGAAAAGAATAGATCCGCGCCTTTAAGAAAATCATAAGCATGTCCATTTCGGGCTATTAGAAACCTCGCAAGAGTACTTTGAAATCGAAGGTCACTATAACAACAAATTGAATAATGGAGCACTCCTGCAAATTAAGGGGGCTTAACTTGTAATACGATTCTGCGGTTCAAAAGGTGCTTTTACCTAAAATATGTGTATCACTTTCTTGTCCAGAATTATGTGCTGAACAGTTTTGCTTCACATTATGCTTTTTATTCGTTAACAGTTAACTAAGTTTTGTTAGTTTTACAGCACAACAAAGACCAAGAAAGATTTTCTCCTCCATTTTATATACTCCACTTGTCAAAATCTACCAGTGTACCAAATGTACCAAATTTCAAGCTTTTATCACACAAAAATAAGGATTTTGGAAATTTTCACTCGCCCCGCGGGGGGGGGGGGCGGCTAGAGCTTCGCAAAGGTCAAAAGGGCGATGTCTCCTCGACTTAATTTATTCAACTTGGTAAAATCTGCCAGTGTACCAAATTTCAAGCTTTTATCACAAAAAATATGGATTTTGGCAATTTTATATGGAGGAGGGGGAGTGGGGTCTAGGGCTTCCCAAAGCCGAAATCGCGATGTCTCCTCAACTTAATTTACTAAACTTGGTAAAATATACCAGTCTACAAAATTTCAAGCTTTTATCACAAAAAAATACCAAATTGGGTATTTTTTTGTGACAGGGGGGGGGGGGGGGGGGGGCTAAGGCTCCCCCAAGGCCGAAATCGCGATGTCTCCTCGACTCAATTTACTTGTACAAGTTACCTCTGTACCAAATTTGATGCTTTTATCACAAAATGCAGGTTCATACGGCTAACTGCCTGTACTAAAATTAGTAATTTTGGGATATTCACTTGTTTACCTTTAATTTTAAACTTTAGATTTAAAGATCAAACACACGTGGCAAATTTGCTTTGACCAACGCTGATAGAACTGTTTTGCGAACGCATATTCAAATTATAAACACGATAATTTCACCAGTGAGGGGGAAAACGTTTTTAACCACTCTTACACCAGCTTGGCTTGATAATGGAATAGGCAAAACACAAGTGCACAAGGGCAAACCTGTTATCTTTGAGCTCGCTTCGAATGCATCTGGGTAGTTGTTTCCGTTTTGGTTGTGGCTGCGGATGTCGGCTTCGTTGTTGCACCTTTTTTTTTTTCGTCAAGCCAGGGTTTGGCTTTAGTGAGCGATGTTGTCTTCTCTTCTTTAGCGATGCAGAAAGTTTAATTAGTCACAACTGCTGTCGTTGGGTGTAGCCCTGGCATTGTTAACATCGCCAACTACTAGTTTACTTTCTGGAGCTTGGGTCCCGGGAAGAATAAATCCCCCCACTGCCACCAATTGTAATGGCAGCATATCTCACTGTGCCTTACGGCTACCGTTGATCCTGTGATTCGTAATACTAGTTACTTTTATTCATTAACCTAAGCTTGTCTCTGTTGCCTTTGGTTGATCGAATCAGTACACCTACCACAGATCGGGCTTAATATATAACCAAACTACTATTAATTCTGTTTGGCTGATAGTTTACTGCCACCAGCGAAAATACGCTGGTGGCACGTTAACTTTACTTTTACACGTTAACTTTACTTTTACTTTAGTGATTGGACTTGGAAACAAATCTACAAAATATACAGTTAATTTATTGTATCACTTGCAACAAATTCATTATTTACAAACGATGGTAATTGTGCATCGACTGTGAACACAATTTATTTGAACATAATTTGAAGCAGAAATTTACTTTTACAATAAAATCATCTACTTTTCTCGCTTAGATCTGGCCCACACACTTAAAACTTTTAACTTAAAAAGCTTTTAACTTAAAAGCCACAGTTAATAACCAATTATACTCGAGATGATATTTGGGAAACATTTCTAAGAGTAGAGTCAAAACACTGCACCTAGTTTAGCTTTAATTCGATAGATTCAAGGTCACTTTTCTGAAATTTTTCATTTTAACCATTTAAGCTGTTTCATTTAGAAAACAAAATAAAGAAACCTGGTTTTAAAAAGAACCTTAAAACCTTTGCGCTATATGAAGGTTTTAAGGTTCCTTTTTAAAAACCAGCTTTCTTTTATTGTAAAATGAAACAAATTAAATGTTTTACACTTTACATTATTATTCCAACTAAACAACTTACGTGTTTTACATTATCATTCTATGCATGTTTTACATTAGCTTACTATGGCCGGTTGCACCAACACCAGTTAAATTTAACGGTCGGTTAAACAGCAAGTTAACCTGCAGTTACCTGTGTGTTTGTTGCAACAACGCAAGTCAAGTGGAAACAAACATGTCGGATAGCTCAGATGAAGATTTATTGTTTCTCGATTATTTGGATGATGTCTATTCTACTATACGTAAAGTTTTAGAAAGAGTACATCCATTCGAGCTGCATGACAATCAGTTCCGCATTCGATATCGCGTCGGGAAACAGACTGCATACTGTACATTCTCCCTGAGGTATTCGTCATATTGAGCCAAGAGGTGTGCGTTTTCGTCTTTCTTGGCTGGCAGTTGAAGCCACTCAGTTCTGAGCGTGACCTCGGTGTGCTGATGGCTTGCAATGTGGAGGCGGCATCGTTTCGTTTTCGGTCTGACGGCTTGAGCTTCCCCGTTGCATGAGATGAAAGCAGGGTTGTGTCATGCGGCAGCCCAACAATAGTTATTTTCGCCTCACGGTGGGGTTCTTTGCAGACTGGAGGTCTTTTCGAATGAGTCCAGAGGTTCGTGGTGAGAGGTCCGTTCACCAGCTTGGGGCATGAAGCTCAAGCCATCAGAGCGAAAAACGAAAACGAATACGATGCCGCCTTTAAATCGCACACCATCAGCACGCTGAGCTAACACTCAGGACTGAGTGGCTTCAACCGCCAGCCAAGAAAGACGAAGACGCACATCTCTGCTTTCTTCTCATGCATCCATGAAGTTCAAGCCATCAGACGAACGCCCTACCACCTCTCGGTTCCAATTGGGAACAATCCACCTCAGGCCCCGGCCCGAACCCTCCTTTCGTCTCAGAAGCGGATACACTTCACTGACAAAAATGGCGAGGACCCCACACTCTCAAGACTGTAGAAGACACAATCCCTGACGGCTTCCTCTACAAGCCAATGCAGTCAGATGATGCTCCCATCATCACCAAGGCTTAAAGACAGGTTTCGATACCGCCAATTGTGCATGCCATCACAACTACAGCGAACTATCCAGCCTTTCGGTTGCACACCAATCCAACCTCCGTGGGAATGGATATTTCGTGGCTTTCGACCCCTTACGCCGTCCGAAAGCCTCTTGTTATTTTCGTCGATCTTCCTTTCGGATCAACTGATTTCACACTGAAGAAGGCCAGGCCCCTCCTGACCATCCAGATGAAGTCACAACCCACGTTTGGACCTGAAGTTCCACACCAGTATTCCTCTAACCATCGCTGGAAACGAAAACATTGTGGCTCCCTTCCTGTGACTCCCGGGATCAACCCACCCTCCGAAAATTGTGATCGCAATACTTGGCCGTGTACCCACATTTCGGACGGCTCACCAAGCCTCAAAACACGTTTCGTTCTCCCCATCCATAAGCATCATCATTCACAACTTGCTACAGACCCTTTTATTACACCATCTGAAAACACTCTCCCGATGCAAGCCATCAATCAACGCTCTCCATCATTCGGATCACCATTCATCAAGACACGAACCGGTGGAAGTTTTGTCAACAGTGACTTCCATTCCACCTATGGAAACGAAGACACCGTGGCCGCTTTCCTGTGCTTCCCAGGATTGTCCCACCGTCTGAACACTCGTTGGTTATGACGACTCGTCGTGTACCCACTTTTGGACCGTCTACCACTTTGATGAGAAGAAACACCTCACTTGGCCCTCCTGTAAGCATGGACCAAAACAAGTTGCCAGTTTTTCTTCGTCTCGCCATTGGAATTGAAAACACCGTGGCTCCCTTCCCGTCGTCTCCTGGGATTGATCCACCATCCGCAAGCACGCATCGTCCGACCACTTCGGATTGCCTGCCATCTCCAAACAATGAATGACCTTGACCATTCACAGTACCAAGAAGAGGGGTGAATCTCCTACATCCCTTTCGCCCCGCCACTGGAACCCAAAAGGGGCCCCCCCCCCCCCCCCCCCCCCTGGGGGGCTCTAAAGATCAATCCACCGCCTGACAACACATGCGGGACAAGGATTTCGTCTGTCTTCCAGACGCATTACCCACCATCCCAACAGAGAAAACTGCCCTAACTTGGCCCTTTCGAAAAGGCCATGAACCAAGACAAGCCGACCAACACCCGAAGCGAAAATCAAGCCACCCCTTTCGAATGTTGATCAACCAGGAGAAGGAAAGAGTCTCACTTGCCCTTTTGGAAAGACTGGAAACACAGCTGACCACTTTGAGTTCCTTTCATTCACCACTCGAAAAACATGTGGCTTTCTTCCCGTCGCCTTCAAAACGAAGAAGCTTGAACATATATCTTTCATCATTCTCTTTTCACCCGAAATGGCCTCAAAGCTTTTCACTCCATCAACAACTCGAAAACACAAAACGAAAACGGAGAATAGAAACCTTTTCCGAAAATCTCATTCCGTCCGATCCTTTACCAAGATCATGAACCATCGAATCATCACCGATCCTCCAGTGGACTGAATTCGAAAGCCCCACGAAACGCTCCCTTTCGTCCTTTCCAAAAATACCAGCAACATCAACCTTCACCGCAAGGCCTCCTCGGGCTCCCGGCCATACATCTGGTATTCTCCACGAAACGAAAACCATGGAAAGCACCTCACCATCAACTCAACGACCTCACAAAGAGGCTCCACTTAACTGCATTTTTCGGACCGCCAAACCCTGCAATCGATTCCATCTTGCACCAGTAAACCCGTCAAATGCTCCACACGAAAATGCAACATGCAGCGTCACCGTTGCACCCCTCCTCAATCCCAAGTGGACTGAACCAAGTCAATCCCAGTTGTGCCGCTCCAAGGGCTTTCGTTCCTTCTTTTCGCAAGCATCACGTGATGGCCTTTGTGACCAAATTTCTCACGACTATACTGCGCTCCACTGAACCTGGGAAAAGACACTGAGCCTTAGTCAAGGCATTGAAACAAATTAAAACCCATCACACCCGACAAAGACATCAATTCCGACAGCATCCCAAGCATTGAAGATCCAAGGAAATACAACTGTCCGGACTCAAGAACCCACAACACAATGACCCACACACAATCAGTTTGCCAGCATCACAGGAAATGTGAATAAAACAGCAACTCAGGCTCGAACAACGTGACCATCCCCTTTGCAAACTTGCATGGAATTGCACCCATGCAGCTCGCTTCTGCAATTAGGGAAAGACAAGCCTGCCACAACTTTAAAGAAGATGTCAACACGCAACACCCCTCAACTCGGGTAACCCATGACTCCTCGAGGAACGCATCAACACCAAAGCAACCTGAAACTAAACAAACTGAATGCATGACGGCCACTGGACCAGAGATTCATTGCTGTTCCACACGGGAAATAAAGGAAATTTCCCCCCCCCCCCCCCCGACCAAATCTGCAAAAATTCTGCAAGGACTAAACAAAGTCAAAGGTTCAACAATCCTCGCCTACCACTCAGCATTAAACTCAGTTGTCAATGCAGCAAACAAAAACGAAACTTCTCTAAGACTACCGCATTTTAGCCACTCTCCGCTTTTTACAAGAACGAACAGTATCCGTCTGGATTCAACCAGAAGTTCAACAATCCCTGATGGAAGGCAAGAAAGCTCCCTCCATCGGAAAACCCAGAAAACTGCATGTCTTGTAACATTGGTAACTAGCTTAAATTGCAACGATATCCAGGCTTTGTCAGCCGATCTACCCGACTGCATCTTCGGACTAAATTTCCCCTCGGCAACACTACACCCAAGGGCCTTTCTGACTCTCCCAAACATCCTCGCAGATGAACCCAAACAACAATGTGCAATCCGAGCACTACAATTCTTCACAACAGGGACCCAACAGAAGACATACGAAAAGGAAGGAATCGACTTTTCCTCCCCACGGACACACAATCCGGCAAGACCTCCGCAACAACGGTATCACACTGGATTAAAAAGACCATTGAAACAGCTTACGACCAACACTGCAACACGAGCGGTAGCATGAGTGTGACGCCACACGAAGAATGAGCAATCTCCACATCGCGGGACCACCACAACGCCATCCCGATTGAAGAAATCCAAGCAACTGCACCCTGACGAAACCCAACGACTTTCACCTCACTCTACCTAAGGTACAGGTCAAGAGAAGAAATGTGACTACACTGGCTGGGACCAATCGTCGTAGCCAGAGGTGTAGTAAAGCCCCCTTAAGCACTCAGAACGAAGTAGAAGCAAGCCATCCCATGATGGAAGCAAGTCAACCACAAGCAAGCCATTCCGTAGATGGAAGCGAACAAACCACAGAATGAAGCAAGACCCACACAAAACACGAAAGAAAATTTCATCACCAAGGTTCTGAAAATAGTGCGAAATTCATAAAATGAATTTTTTGGGGGAAAGCCCACTTGCAACCCGGGGCGCCCGTCAAGACGGTACCCGCCACCTTGCCGGCCCCCATGTCTGGCCGGCTAAAAATGGTTTCTTTTGCCAAGGAAAACATACTTAACCAAACCCGCTCTATCTCCCCTCTCCAGTCACCGCCTAACACATTGATAGGAAAATAAATGACGAAGGCGTTCGCGCTCTTGCTTTTATAGAGGAGGACTGCGCCGCGCATGCACAGTGGGGCTTGCAACCGGGCGGCTATATGCAGCCAAGAAACCTCCAGTTAAACGACATTGACGATGAATGTAATGCTAAAATTAACAGGTTAAATATGTTTTCCTTGGCAAAATAAACCATTTTTCACCGCCCAAACATAGGGGGGGGGGGGGGCGGCAAAATGGGCTTTTTTGTGCTGCAGCACAATAAGAAATATGTTTAGATGCTTCTGCCCTAACCGATGAAATACTTGGTTTTGGTGTAAGATTGCATGGGCTTGCGGCGGTTAAGGGCGGATTCAAGAGAGGGCTGAGGAGGCTACGACCCCCTCCAAGACAAATAAATTTGAAAAAACTGCCAAATTTGTTTAAAACATGGAGTTAAATTTGAAAAAAATACATCGAAATGCAGAAAAATCACCTTGCGGCACGCTCCAAGACTTCATTCTGGATCCGCCCTTGGCGGCGGTTCGACCACCCAGTTCCGGAATCCTCGCCGATGTCTCTCCACTAGTCTGCGTAGGGCTAGTTGGTATTTGGGGAAGAATCACGCTGCCCTCAGTCTGTAGGAACAAAATAGTATATAGGTATGATTGCAATACAACCGTAGACAAAGGAAAGGAGGAGGAAAAGGTACGACTGTCCACTAGTTTTCAATTTCTTAAGAATATTCAAGCTGCATGATTAGTTTCCCCCACATTCCCCCC
>JAHWFP010048722.1:0-15923 GCA_023313725.1 Lithobius niger | reverse complement strand
TTTTTGTCTGTAGCTCCTTAACCATCAACAAATCAAAAGCATAATGAGAACCAAACACGTTCAGCACACAATTCTGGACAGGAAAGGCAATATACATCTTTTATGTAAAAGCAACTATTGAACCTGAAAATCGTATTTCATGTATGTCACCTTTAATTCGTGCAAATGCTCCTTTTATCAGTTGGTTGTTGTAGTGATTTTCGTGTTCGAAGTAGTCTTGCGAGCCCTATAGACCAGAAATGGACATGCTTATGATGTTCTGAAAGGTGGAGATTTATTCTTTCATCAATCCCAACCAAAATTGTTTAGCTTAGATAGGGACCATGTTACCCCCATTTGAAGGTGAAATGGCAGTGTCATATAGCAGTGAAAGTGAACGGTGACTTTCAAATTCAAATTGCTCTTGTGAGCAATCTAATAGCTTGAAATCTACATGCTTATAATATTCTGAAAGATGGGAATCTATTCTTTCCATCAATCCTAACCGAAATTGTTTAGCTTAGCTAGGGGCCATTTAAAGGAGAAGAGGTAATAGTGTAGCGACGAAAGTGTGTGGTGATTTTCGAATTCAAAGTGTTCTTGCAAGCCCTCTACCAGCCCGAAATGGACATGCTTAGGATTTTATGAAAGGGAGATATATTGTTTCCATAAATCTTAACCCAAATTGTTGAGCATAGATACAGGGTGTCAGAAAAGTCATGGTCATAACTTACATAGATCCATATAAACATAGGTCCGGAATCGACCGGTTTCCAAGATCCAGTGATCTTTGTCCCACAAAAACACATGCGTTTCCAGCCAACATTCAGGGGCAGCGAGCTAAATCGAGAAAAATAAAAAACAATGTCTCTTAAAGACAAGTGAAATAATCCCCAGCCTGGAAATAAGCGGTGGTGTTTACCCTCTTTACCTCAAAGCGGTAGAAGCGTCTTCTTAGTATTTTGTAAGAAAGCCAGTTCACACAAGATACTGCGCTCTTTTGGGATTCACTCTACTACATTCAGCGTGCCACACCATGCTGGCACCCGCTGGAGGCTTAAAAATAAGTAATGTCTAAGCAATGCGAAATGCTGAGTACATGCCCCGCAAGAGACGAATTTAGTTGTGTGAAGTCACATAGGCCAATAACTTGACCCGAGAAGCGTGCAGCACGAGCGGAGCGAGAGACCGCTTCTACCAACTCGATTGCTCGCTGCTGCTCCCGCCGCTTGCTCTCGGATCAAGTGACTGGCCCCTGTGTGTGAAGTCAGTGGTGTGAGGGCATATCCAGTCATGATCCATTCGTGATAAGTCACTAGTTTCTTTTCCTGAGAAACCTACAAAACGAAAACTTGCTGTAAACAAAATTATGGGAATGTAAGGATGTATTGGTTGAATCCTGAAAAGATGCAGAGCGATTCTCCACGACATCAGAACAGATGTTCAAAGTGGCCGCCATTTGCCTGGATGCATGCCTCCGCTCTTCCTGCTAAGGGATGCACGGATTCTCCCGCATTGTCCTTGGTTTTGCCTCACTTGCTGAAATGCAGCTTCAACTTGTTGCCGCAGTTGTGCCTCGGTTTCAATGTTTCTTGAATACACGAGTCCCTTCACGTAGCCCCAGATGCAAAAGTCCAATGGGTTCTGGTCTGGTGATCGGGGAGGCCATGGACGTGGTCCGCCTCGGCCAATCCATCTCTCTCCAAACAGTTCATTGAGGTGTTGCCTGACAGCAAGCTGAAAGTGGGCGGGTGCCCCATCGTGCATGAGCCACATCATCTGACGTGTCATGAGTGGGACATTTTCGAGTAGGCCAGGTAGGTCATCTCGCAGGAAGGTGAGGTATGAATCCCCAGCAATCCCGTTGGGTAAAACAAGCGGCCCTATGAGAACATCCCCTACGATACCAGCCCACACATTGATGGAAAACCGACGCTGATGCCGTGATTGCAGGATCGCGTGGGGATTTCCATCAGCCCAAACATGGGTGTTATGGAAGTTGACAATTTCATTACGGGTAAATCCAGCTTCATCAGTAAATAACACATTATGCAGGAAGAGAGGGTTAGCAGTGCAATGCTGATGCAGCCACTGGCAGAATTCAGCCCGTACCGGATAGTCGTTTTCGTCTAGGGCTTGTACTCTCTGCAGGTGGTAAGGACGCAGCAATTGTTCATGGAGGATTCTCCAGACAACATCATGGTTTACATTTTCTGCTGCGGCAATTCACCGTGTGCTCATTCCCGGGTCCTCGTCAACTCTCTGTAGCACTCGCTCTTCCAGTTCAGGAGTTCGGACCGTTCTTGGTGTTCCCTCTCGTGGAGCGACCTCAAATGAGCCACGCTCACACAGACGTGAATGGATCCTTGCAAACATACGACGGTCTGGATGCCTGCTGTTTGGATAGGTCTCAGCATACAACCGTGCAGCTTCCGCTGCGTTTCCATTGGCCCGGCCATACATGAAATGCATGTCGGCCATCTCTTGATTGGTATGGTTAAGAGCCATTGTGCTCTGGCAATACGTGCAAACCGGTGGGCAGCTTAGTTCTACTCTATTCGAAGAGAACGTGTGATGAACGGTTGTAGCAGGTTTTCTTTGTTTTTAGAATATTGTTAAGAACTTTAAAACACAATTTTCTTGTGAAGTTTGGCATTTTGTGTTTTGATGCTTTAGAATTTTTTATTATACTTCGTCGATTTATGGTAGAGGATAAGCAATAATGATCTGGGCTGCGAATATGCGGTCATGTTACTAGAACAAAACATAATTTTCAACATAAAGCAAACCAGTAAACGTATGCCTACTCCCACTGGATTATCACATGGGTCTTTGTAAGAGGATTTATAGTTTTTCGTCAAAAAGTATTTATTGCTGGCCACCGGGTGGTAAGGGTCTAATGGTTACCAGCCTCTTACTGATAAAATTCTACACCTAGACCCTGACTGTCAAACTTGTCCGTGTTTCATCTAGGTTTTGACTTTCAGACCCTTACTCTAAACATTTAACGTTCCGTTTTTGTTTATTAATTCGTGTTAGTTTTAGAACTGCAGCTAAACTGTAAAACAGTGCAGTTTACGGTCAATTCAATTTATTTATTTATTAAGGGTTGGGGCCCTAAGCCATGCACCCTGTACTATAGCTAATTACAAATTACAAACGCAACACTATTACTACTTAACAACTACACCGATTAGTCTCTAAACATATGATGACTGTCATTGCCGCACCGGTTCTTGACACTGCCTACCTCCAAACCATTGCACTGTCCATTTCCACTGTGTACAAGCTGTAGCACCCAGCAGTCCACTGTGAGCTAGTAATATTTACCGGGCACACTGAGTCTAAATCCGAGTGGAAGCATTGCATCAGTTTCCCCACAAAAGCACACACACACTCCAGAACACGTGCACAAACCCCCAAATTACCACTACCAACTCTTAACACAGAACCCTCACCAATGAGCCAATACTGCTGCCACTGTAGCACTGGTTCTAGAAAATGTGTACCACGGAACCATTGGACAAAACCTTTCCACTGTGTACAAGCAGTAACATCCCACACACTAAAGAAGGAAGAGCCAGGAGAGTGCCAACAGCGAAAAAAAAAGAAGAAAAAAGGGTAACGAGACCTGGGGGCCAAACACTCAGCGATCACACCTGAACACCCGTCATAACACAGTACCGAACAACAGCTCTCAATCTTGGCAACACATCCCTCCCAGTGCCTAGGGACAATACACCCTGCAGTCCAGGCACACGCGAAGTCCACATAGTAATTAGGCGTCTGTGAGCAACATATTTTGGACAAATTAGCAAGATATGTTCCGGGGTGGCATACACACCACACAAGTCACAAAGCGGTGAGCCCACCCACCCAAACCTGAACTGGTGAGCATGGAGCAGAGAATGACCCGTACACAACCTTGATAGCAATTTCGCTTCCCAAAGAAACATGAAGTCCAAAACAGACCTAGTGCAGCATGTTGTTATGGTCAAAGCTGAATTTAACAATCGCCAGTGTTAACAATCTACAGCAGCAGCAGCCAACAATTAAATACCAACAATTAAAGTTTATCATTACAATTGAAAGTAACGTGTTTTCCTTTCTTCGTGCACTTGGAATTGCTACGGTGCATAACAATTCTTGGTGCACGTGTTATGTATTTCAAACTTTCATTTAAAACAGTTCATACTTGAGATGGGTAAAATGAAAGACCCCGTGTTTCAGCTAAACCCGTATAGTTTTAAACCAACTAAGCTACATTCTTAACGATAAAATAGTTTATTTGCTTCGTAGATATAGGCTTTCTGAGCTGAATTGTTTCAAAGCAAGCAGCAACAATCATTGCGTACGCGACCGTTCATACTCGGTAAATGAACAACAATTATAATGGCAACAAATTATAACGACAATGTATCTCATTTTGTTGTGGAGTGTGCCATTGTCGACGTTTTGACAATGATGAGGGGGGGGGGGCTTGAGGTTTAATGGCGCGTCGACAGCTTGGTCATTAGCGCCAACCTCAGTCACTGTGCAGTGGTCCGGGTTGCCACTGCACCACACATTACAGAGATGTTATTCAAACCCCTAATCTAAATCTTGTCATACATCTGTACCTCCTGCAAAAATTGAAAAAACCGGACAGGAGGACAGACTTATCGCCCAATTGACGCGCAATATCATGCCGAAGTTGGAAACGACGACGAATACCATCAAGATGGCGACAATCAACAAGGAAGTGCCGGACCGTAAGTGGCCGTCGACATTAATAACATTTAGGAGGATCAACCCCCCACAAAAGGAAACGGTGAGTAAGTCGGGTGTGACAAATGCGCAAACGGGTCAAAACTACCTCCTCACGGCGACTGCGGCGACACGCCGAATGCCACTCCTCGACAGTGCCTTAATAGCTCGTAATTTATTACCGTCCTGCCTGTCCCACAAGGCTTGCCAAAAAGCATGTAACCTCAGACACAGAGTTGGAAAGGCGTCTGAGGGAACAAGGGTGAGATCCCTACCGAGAGGGCCAGAAAGAGCCCCATTCGCAACAGAATCAGCTTGTTCATTGCCACCTATCCCAACATGGCCCGGGATCCAGCAAAAAAGCACAGTTTTCTGCAGGCCAGGCAAGCGAGAAAGCAAAGCTTGGACACGTGTCAAGGGGTTCCGAGGATTGTAATTCGCCAAGGACTCCAGGGCACTCATGGAATCACTAAAGATAATGAAATGCGTTCCCTGAAGGTCAAGGATCCATTCCATCACCAAACCGAGAGCCAAAAGCTCTGCAGAAAACACAGAATAGCCTGATGGAAGGCGATGGGCAACCGTTACTCCCTTACACACACGCTCCTGCTGAACTAACCATGCAGGAAGATATTAATATCCCACTGGTGTTGTGACACACCCTCATAGACGGAAATTTTTTCTTCGTGAATCCGATGTTGCTGGGGAGAAAAGGTAGGCCTACTTTTATTTTCGACTGAACGAGACATCAAAAGGCTGCCAAACTCGCCATTTTTTTTTTATAAGTGATGACACGTTCAAAACAGCTCCAAATATATTCCTGCAGCTGTACACAATCCACGGCCCAATAGGATGAAAATTCAAGGATATTGTTATTTGGTCTATACATTGATGTCTATAACAACTGAAGCCTGCTGCAAATGCCTGCTTGAAGATTTTTCTGACCTAGCACAAGAATTGCACGTACAAATGACATCCAGTGTTGTGATAAGTGATTTTTGAAATAGCAGCAATCAAAGCATTTCACGCGGAATTTCCTCATAGTTTAAATAAGAGATATTTTTTTCATTTGAGCCAAAATATGTGGCGAAAAGTTAAAAATTTAGGCCTTGTCACACTATATGGTGAAAATGAAGAGTTTAGCATGAAGGTCCGCAATCTCGCTGTCCTTGCATTCCTTCCTTTTACAACTAGTAAAATAGTTTGAAGTAAACTATGTTCACGGCCGTATCCGATGGACGTCCAGAAATCGAGCAATAACAAGATCCTTTTCCCCATCCTTTTCCCGCCTGCATTGTGGTCCATTGCTGAAAAGAATGACATAGGCGTTCCCAGAAACAAAACAAAGTAAGCATGGCCCAGAAGATAGGCGTTAACGTTAATCGTTCGTGTTGCCCATGTTGGTTTGCACTTCTTGATAATGGAACTAAGAAAGGAACAAAACCAGGTGTCGGCTCAAATAGAATGTAAAGAGGAAAACCCTATCCCCCTGCGAAAAGATTGGATGTTGATTGCAGAAAAGTGAATGGACATTGTTTTAACGATAAACCAACACCGTTCAACTGATGAGCTCGTAAGAGGCATCGCACACAACCTTGCGTTTTAGACGATTACCAATTTTACTGATTTTTACAAATTTTAGGTTTTTCTAAACTTTCAGGCTAGTTGAATGAAACATTTTAGCACTTACTTAAACAAATTAGTAATGTTAGTACACCCATACTAAACGGGTGTAGTATATTATAAGGAAGTTCTATAATGTATTAGGGTGTCAGCCTTTTAGCAATATTTTAAAAAATATTTTAGAAGTTTACCTTTCATATTGAATATCCCCATTTTCCTAAATTTCAGTATAGTAATTCAAGACCAACCTGTAGAATTCGTAATCCTCCCTCTACCCCAAGTTACATTTCCCCCTAAATAATCAACAAATCATCATCAGCAGATGACCTTTTGTCAACCTTTTTATGGTGTATGCCTGTTGTACCTTTTAGGACGTCGGCCTTTTGGTGTGTCGGCCCTTTGTACCTGCTGCCTTTAGTATGACGGTCTTTTGTACCGGTCTGTCTTTTTTTTTTAGACATTTTATTTGCAAATTAAATTATTCTAGTTCAGTTTAGACTTTTAGGCTATAATGAATGACGATGAAATGCTGTTTGCCCCCTGCCAGAGGCAGAAAATATTTTTTAATGAACTATCGAAAGGTGAAAAATAGTGACATTTTTTTCTCATTTTTATTCCAGGTGACTAGGTCTAGAGGTATTACTGCAAAAAATTTCAATATTTTAAAGCAGCAAAACATTCTAAAAAAAAATGGAACGTCGAAAGATGAAACCTTTTACTCAAGTTTTGTCCAAAACAATTTGAGGTATTATTGGAGAAAAGCTTCCACATTTGAAATCAACATATGCCATTTTAATTATTTCTCCCTTGATTTAGGGGGATCTTTGGGTTGTTTTTGCCCTCAATTTCGGGACCAGTCTCGTGCTTGGAGGAATGACAACTAATTAATTATATTTCCTTCAAAGTCTCGTGGCTAGGAGGAGAACTGCAGGGAAGCGGCCAGAAACGATTTTTGGCAGCGTTTCAGTTACTCGCATGCTATACAGAAGTGTTGTGAAAACTGATGAAAAAAAACCATGATGATGATGATGAGTTTCTGCAAAACGACCAACATGGTGACTTATACTGAGAATTTCCTTGACCGAAATTTGCTTACTTGATCGTGTACTAAATTCGTCCAATCATAACCGACTTACAGCCATAACACTTCAGTAGCTTTCGAAAGCTACTGCGGTGTTATCACTGTATGTCGGTGTTCATTGGCTAAATTTAAAACTAAATCATAAGGCAATATCCTGCAGCTTTCATTGGTCGACGTAGTGTAATGCTATACCGTGCAAAACATGGCGAGTGCTTTCTGAAGTTGATACGCTTTCGGCAGTCACTCGCTTCAAACGTTACACAGTTGACACGTTACGATACGTTTGTTGAACTCATTTCAAATAAAAGTATGTTTTTTCCTACCAGTAACAGTCCGGAAGGCCTTTCTTTCGAAATACGCACGGTGTCGTTCATTTGCGTAACCTAGCAACACCTGCAATCACACGTAGACGCCGGTGGCACCCGTTAATACGCCCGTGTCGTTAGGCCTAACGTCAACGTAACCTATCAACAAATTATGAACACCGTTTTGAAATTTATTACGCTCTACTACAGTCCGTATTTGATTGTATTACTCTTTTATTTACTCTTGCAATTTTAGAAAAATAAAATAAAAAAGTTTGGAGGTGTACGCCAATGAAAAATTCTTCAGCGGCGGCGAATATCAATTTTATTCCTGGCGGCCGTAGTGCCAATCGGCGCGCCGATATTTGGACGGCAGCGCGACATTTATAAAATTTTTAAATGTTGCATACGAAATTTAGAGTGCTGAATACTGAAATATGACGTGAAATTCTCTAACTAAATACCCCGCGAGCTACTGGAAATTATCAAATTTTTTTCAACACTTGTGTTTTGGCCCATTAAACTCACTCGTGCTATTTATTGACAGATAACTTCCCTCGTGCTACGCACTCGTGAAATTGATGTCTGCCTAAATAGCACTCGTGAGTTTATAGGGGCCAAAACACTCGAAATGAAAAAAATTATCGATAATTTCGTTAGCTCTTGGGATATTACGTATGAGAATGTTCGTTTTCTTTTCATTAAATGAAGACCATGGTCGGATTACGCTGGGAAGACCCCGGCTCACCGAAACCGAAACCGACAGCGGACCTCCTCCTTCAGTAATTATACAGAACGAAGCTTTTCTCAATGAGCGCGGACAAACAAACCACAGATCTGTACAGTATACCTCACTTAGAGGATGCTGCTTTGTTTTATGCCCTTGTTAGGGAAATGAAGTCAGCTTCGTTAATCGTCGGATTTTTACGGAAACACCACAAACCTGTTTCTCGGTTAAGATTCGTTTAATTTGGCGTATCAACATAAAAATGACGTTAGGCCTAATACGAAATGGCAATGCCGAAGCGAACGAAATTACAGGTTGGTTAATGAGAAGCGAACGAAATTACAGGTTGATTGATGAAATGCGATGTTGAATGGTAACGCTAAGCCAGATAAGAGTTAAACATCGTCAACAAAACATAAAAGGTAAACATTATAAGCAAAACTAAACACCGTAAATCAAAATTACTTCGAAATAGAGATGGTAAATCGAAACCGAATCCCTAACACAAAATTCCTTCAGAAAATCGTTTAGGGAAAAGAAAACAAAAATTCTCAACCGAATTACACTCGTGCTTGTATTAAATGTATAATTTGGGTGTTTTAGCACTCAACTCCTTTCCAACAAATTTCCCTCGACTTTCGGTCTCGGGAAATTAAAACAGGAAAGGAGTTTCGTGCTAAAACACCCAAATTGTCGATTTAATACAAGCACTCGTGGTATTATAACTGAAAAGACCATGGTGAATCGAAGACGAAACCGTAAAACGAAACTACTTCGGAGAATCATTTTGTGGAAAGAAAAACAAAAATTCTCAAACCGAATCCCACTCGTGCTTCAATGAAATGTATAATTTGTGCGTTTTAGCACTCCGCTCTTTTGCAACAAATTTCCCTCGACCTTTGTTCTCGGGAAATTAAATCTGGAAAGGAGTTTGGTGCTAAAACACACTAATTATCGATTTCATAGATGCACTCGTGGTATTATAGCCGATAATTAACCAGTATTCACGAAAACGTGAATTTGCAGGTAAAATTTATCTGATTTTGCAACTCGACAATTCGAAATTACCAACTAGATGTCTAATGAGCTCTTTGAAAGAGCCAGAAACAACTTAGATCCTCCAAGTCCTACCGCTTTCACTGGGAATTCCTACACTCATGATTGGATCGACACAAGTAGCGCCCGTGTTCGTTCTTGTAAGCGCCGTCCCTCACCGCCTATAGTTTCCACCATGTGTCCTCGTCGCTCTCAACAAAATTCATATGCAGGCGAAAGCCGCTCCTGGTCTTACAACTTACATTTTCTCTGGCCTTGCTCCCCCCCTCTCACAACCACGCCACTCAGGACAACAAAAGCTGCTCTTGCAGTGAAAGCCGCCATAACTCATGCCACAGTTCTCCTTGATCTAACTTTGAAGACAGTACCAAAAGAAGGATTCGAAGACGGCAACATTCAAATAGGCCAAACGACTTTCATAACCACCCAAAGCGAAATCACAGACATCACCAGCATCCCAGAAGTGATGCAACTATTTCGTCGACTTTTCAAGACAACTTTAATTCGAATTTTTCTTTTTTTGGTTCCAAATTCGACGATAATTTGAGATACACACATTTTGATGATTACTCATCTCTTCATGAATCCGAAGATCCGTCGGGTATTCCATTGTCGGAATTACTGCAAGACTGTAGAAGACATAATTCATAATTCCGGATTCCTTCTTACACAAGCCTTCTTCCACTAATTCTGAAACTCTGAAGAACAGGGGCTTGTCGACCATGTTTGGTTACAGCCTACGTGATTGTAACCCTAAAAACGCTCTGTTCTAGGTCAATCCACCACACTTTTAATTACTCTTTTACGCAACGGAGGTCTACTACGTGGCAAGGGCAAACCTCTAGAATTGGACAAAGACCCGCCACCTCCAAGACAAGGGAGAGAAAACTTTTTTTTAAAACCATTTGGCGTTGAATCCGCTAATCCCAAGCACTTTGAAACATACACCCAGTCTGATTTCTAACGGCTGAAGCATAGATGGATTTTGGCACTGGCATGCAGATTCCAAAGAAGGTTGAAGTTCAATCTTTGGTGTTAAACAAAGAAAGTTCAATCTTTGGTGTTAAAAGATAATGACAAGATTCTGCATCTTGGCCTCCGGGCTGCATCCCAAGCTGATGTCCTTAACAAATGCAGCAAATGCTCTTTGTCTAAAACTTTCCGCCGAATCGGACCCATCCGAAGCAGAACACCTAGTTTTCCTCGTAAATTAAATTTTCAAAAAAGCGTGTTTCGCCACCTTCCACTCTATGAACTGGCTAACTATTACTAAGGCTCTCTTCGATCCTCCTCCTTTGGGACATTACTCTTCACTCTGCATCGAACCTGAACGACTCAACCAAATATGAATTATGCAATCAACCAATTCATGAAGCTGACACTCTATTCAGAGGATTTTAAATTCCGAAATTGCCTCCGCACCTGGATGTCTCCTGCAAACCAAAGGAATCAAAACCCAAATAGCACAAACCCTTTAACAAACCTTTCAACATACTGGGTGTAAGGAATCTTGAAATAGACCATGAAATCAGTCCAACCAGGAAGAGTTTTACTTCAAATCATGGAAGACGCAGAGGTAACAACCAAAGTTCAACCTCTGACCAGCGAAATCGTTACTCCTCTCCCAACAAGAAATAACAAATCTCGCAGTAACCAATGACATGAACGCCACCTTTCCATTCGGCAGCCATCTTCATCACTTCCTTCCGGCCCGGCAAAAGATCACCTCAAACTCAGAAATTCTTTCCATAATCGCTCAGGCCAATTTTCATCAGTAAACCCGCACTCATCTCCTCCATGGATTTCGCCCCGCACGTTTTAATCGGCTATCCTCTGAAGTAAACGACCTCTGGAGAAAGACTCATCTTCAATTTAAAGTGTCTAAACAAGATGATGGAAAACTCCCATTTCAAAATGGAAACTTTAGACTCCATACTCCAAATCTTAAACCAAACGAATGGAGTGTATCCATAGATTTAGAAGACTCGTACCTTCACGTTGCCTTACATCATTCGGTACGCTTCATGTATGACGAGAAAGTTTACGAATTCCAATGCCTTCTCTTCGATCTAAACACCGCTCCAAGAATCTTCACGCTCTTATTGAAACTGATTCTGGCCCATTTGCACCAATTTCAAATTACATCAAGTACTTATTTGGACGACTGGTTTCTGCAGGACCAATGTCCACATCTTCTCATCAAGAAACTCCAATTCACAGCAAAACTTCTCAGACAATTGGGATTCGGAATAAATCTAAAGCTGTCAAGACTAACTCCAGCCCAAGACTTTGTCCTTCTCTGGGTTCAATTCAATCTTGCTGCTGCAACAGTCATGCCCTTCGCAGGTCGTCTGGAAGACATGACAGCTTTAGCCCAGAACCTGCTTGCGGAAGGAGTTTTATATGCTCAGCAAACTAAACTGCCTTATAGGAAAGATGGACTCGTTGGCAAATCTGGTTCTCTATGGAAGATGGGGTGACCAGACATGGGCAATCGCATCAACATCTTGTGAAGGTGCCTAGAACCAGGAAACACCACAAGTCCCTTGGAGGAAGCATTCCCGCTCGAAACTCTACTGTGGTGGTCGGACGTTCACATGCTTTCACAGTCAGTTCCTCTACACGAACCCCATCCAGGTCTCCTCCTCTTGACAGATGCTTCGTTAGAAGGTTGGAGAGCCCACATTGGAGCTCACAAAGCCCGTGGCCTCTGGACGGAAGACAACCAAGACCACATAAAACAGTTCTCAACGGCCTGAAACACTTAAATTTCTATTAACAGGAAAAGTCATCCAAGTCCAACTCGACAAAACTTGTTATAGCGTATCTTCAGATGGAAGGAGGAATGAAATCCAAAAAGCTTCACGACATCGCCTCAGAAATCTTCAGACTCTGCATCGAAACGAGAACATTGATAGTATCCCTTCATATGCCCGGAAGTTGGAACATCATCGCGGACTCCCTCTCCAAACACCAAAAAGCCCTTTCCAGAGAGTGGGGAGAATGCCAGACTTCCCCAGTTCATCAGCCCACTCCAAGGTGATCAGTGGATGCTATGTCGGTCCCTTGGAACAAACTTTATGGCTGCCTATTTCCACCATTCAAACTACTGGCTCAGGTACTGCTGAAAATAGAATCCTCTCAGGGCCTCTCCTTGTTAATAGCCCCAAACTGGCCGTCAGCCGCCTGGTTCCCTCAGCTCCTGAACCTCCTCATCGACATCCGAAGAAATCTGCCTGGAGTTCTGGACATCCTGTCACAAAGGAAAGGACAACTCTTCCACCCAAACGCTAACACTCTACACCTACACGGGTGGCTACTAACTATCATTGACCTCATCCAAGAGGCAGGAATTCTTTAAGAATTAGCCATTAGAATTGCAAGCAAAGCAATCAAAAATGCCACTAACAGAATCTATGTGACAGCCACTGGAAGAAATAGTATCATTGGTTTAACATGCGAAAAATCGATCCAAACAACTCCTCTTTACCCGAAATTTTGATTTTCTTTATGGACCTCTTCAACGAGGACTAGAAGGATCCACCATACTGGTTTACAGTTCTGCCTTGAACTTTGATTGCAAAGCCTCCGGTAAGAACAAATTACTCGACGACTTTCAAATTTCAACCCTAATAAAATCCTTTGAAGATCGAACGCCCTGCTACCAGGCGTTTCTTTCCAGACTGGGACCTTTCAATCGTCTTGGATTCACTTACGAAAGAGCCTTATGAACCTCTCTTAAACTGCAACATAACCCTCCTCACGAGGAAAACAGTGTTCTTAGTCACCCTTACCACAAGCCTACCCTGTAGCGAAGTGCAAACACTATCCATGGGCCCCGCCTACTGCTTCTTCTTCGAAGATTTCAGAGCAGCATACTTAACTCCTTTGAATTCTTGCCGAGCAAAAACCCAGAAGCTTTCGGAACCTTCCCAAACAATCATCATTCCGGCACTGTCCACCATCACTGGTGATGAACCCTAATGCCTTCTATGCCCCGCCCATGCTTTACGCTTCTAACTTGACAGAACTGACAGTAACGAAATCCGAAGACAGAAACCAACTTTTAATCCCCTTCAAAAGAAGTTTCGGCGAAACAACACCAGAAATGATTGTTAACTGGATGAAAACCGTCATTCGTCACGCCTCTGTCGCATATGCAGCAAATGACCATGGTAATAACATCACAGTCACAGCTCATGAGCTTCGAGCAATGGGCTTTTTGCAACAGCGTTCCCATCAATGAGATCCTCCAGGTAGCATCATGGATCAACGTGTCAGTCTTCACGTCCCACTATTGAAATTACTACACAAGCCGGCTTCAGCGGCTTGGGCGTCATCGGCTTGGCCCCATCGTAGCAGCCATAAATGTCATCGGGGGGGGGGGCGGCCCAAGCACTAAGAAGCAGATGTCAACAAACGGACCTTTTCAGGGCCACCAAATCAGAAGACAGAATCAGAGCACTCCTCAAAGAGCACTGTTACCAAATTCCAACACCAGGGTAACTGTTTGACACTCTCACCACCAGAGGAAACTGAGCAAAACCCTGACTGCACTTAATTTTTGTCACTTCTTCTTGTGTGGCAAAAATTGAGTGCAGTCAGGGTTTTCTCTCCTCTTCTTCTTTTTAGAAATTTTTTAAATTTTTTTAATTCTCCTTTTTAAAACTTGTTAGAATTGTTGACTTTGGCAGTTTTGCATGCATTCGGCTGTCTGTTTGCACCTTTATGCAATTTAAGTGTATTTTGTTATTTATTTCCTTGATAATGAGCTGGAGTCAGCTCGAAACGTCAGGTAGTGTTGTATTTACATGTACACTGTGGGCTTCTCTTGTTCAACATATTCACCACACCCTGACGTGGGATTAGGATTTAAACATTTAAATTTGAATATAGCTCACGTCACAGTAGGCCTTGGATTGGCACCTACTGGTCGCTGATAGTGTCTCCCTCTTTTGGCTGAGCAGATCAGCCATGGCATATTGTAAAACTCCATGAACAGAAGGGCATTGGGTGTGCATTAGGGGCACGAAATTTTCAGTGCAGCATTGAATTGCCAAGGACTCCAGGGCTCTCAAATGTACTTCATGTTTGTATTGGTGTAAGAGTGGAGCATGGTTCTGGTTCCTTCCCAGTTGATTCGGTATTTTGTTTAACACTATGAGTGGCAATGGCACTCTTTATATGTATTGTTGGAACCGTAGGTACCTTGCATATGTTCAGAGTAGGGATCGACTGGGGCGCAAAAAACCGAGTCCGAGCCGAGTCCGAGTAATTATGAATACCCACCAAGCCGAGTCCGAGTAGTGAACCGGGTCATAGATTTTCAATTTTTCTTTAAAATTTAATATATAGCTTTTTTACTTTCGTTTCGTTCGTTTTTTTTTTTTTCATTCAGTCAGTCATTTTCATTTTGCTTTCGTCCAGTTTTGCATTGCGCAGAGTGTAACAATGAACGAAAGCAAAATAAAAATGGACGAAAGCAACGTCGAAAAGCTGTAAAATTTACCAGTGTAAGGATTTAATATGGCTTAATTGGTCTTTATAACAGAAACAATATAGCTAATTAATTATACACATATTTTCATAAATGTACATTTATTAAATGCATGAACCGAAATATTCGTTGTATACCAAATTGGCTCCAGTTAAGTGAATATTAGCCCTTTTCAAAGGAGACCGAGTGCGGCAAGTTCATTGCAACCCGAGCCAGCGTAATCTAATCTATTGTTAAAGTTGAAGGATGGCATTATCAGTTGATAGAATTTACGACGTATTCGTAGAACCTTAATTACTTTCTAGAAGATTTGATTACGATGAGATCGTCACTCATGATTGATCAGTACCTAAGAACAACAATTAATCACTCCCACACGGGACAGTTAATTAAGTCGGCAGGTAAACTCAAAGCGCCGAATACGGGGAACAATTAATGAACCCGAATACAACAATATAATGATTGACAAGTGTAGAGGTAGAGGTCCCAATTTGAGAAAATGACCCAAGCTGTCAAAACCACGCAATTCTAAGTATTGCTATAATCAATCAAGACAACAATATAGCGATCTTAGGTGATAACCAGGGGCCTGGCAGCCAATGTTATTTCTCGCTCGCCGCCGTGTGACTTTGAAGGGTCACGTGATCAACGCATACCGTGGCAGAAGCAACGATCGGCGAGCGAAGGAATACAGTAAAAATTCGATTTGTCCAGTTAACCTACAGCATACAAAGCTTTATGTCTTTAGCTGGCAATTTACAATCGTACTAATTTCATGTACACAACGATCTGCATAAATACAACTTATTTATGGCGGAAGATCATATAAAATTAATAGTTTTGAACATTTAAAAAACATGTTGCTATTTCTTATTGCACAGTAAATTCCAGTCAAAGCATAACAAAAAG
>JAHWFP010048721.1:0-15970 GCA_023313725.1 Lithobius niger | reverse complement strand
AAAAAAAAAACAGACTGAAAGTCATCTTAGGTATGCTATTGAGGTTTTTGGATTTACGTCACATTTCCTAAATGATAGATTGCAAAGTACCAAAATAAAATCTTTAAGGTTTTATTCAATAACTATGAACATTTAAAACGAATTAAGGTTAAAAAGTTCTGAAGATTTTAAAATTAATTTGTTTACTAAAATTTAGTCAAGGTGGTGAAACTCTCACCTTCCAGAAAAGTAGGCATACAGACACGCAAGCAACAAACTAGTTTTACGTTTTGAATGACATAGATGAAATGCAGACGTGTCACGAAATGTGATGAACGAGATGAGAGCAACAATCATCAGCTTTTGTCCATGTCATTACATCTCATGCGATCAAAGAAACTGTATGAAGCATGGATAGACACCATCAATCATGATTCGGGTTGAACTCGGGTCTGTAATGCACTAGACCATTATGATAAGTTGACACTCAAAAATTGCTGCTAACTTGCCATAAGAATTAATGTCAGTATACAACAAACTGATGGCAGGGGGTGCCTGTTGTTACTAATATTTACTGGTAATTTTGTTAACAGGATACTGGATGCTCTTAATTTTTTCCACTTTCATTTTATCCAGAGAACGGCAAGTGTCGCTGAAGTGCAGCATGTTCAACCATGCATTACTGAGGGAGAAGAAGAAAGTCACAAAAATGCTCTCTTTTTCACCGATGCCACACCTTACAAGTACAGTAAACGGGTAATGACACTTCTTTGTTGTCATTGTTCTTTAAGTCATGGACGCAATTAATTAGACCGGTGTGAAATGCTGGAACTGGCATATTCTGGCATGTAGGTTGTTCACACACAAATTAAGTAACCCACGGGCATTTACTGGTATAGGTTGGTAGGTGTAACAAGAGCAAACTTTGAACCTTCTGATGAAGAGTTTTTTTTAAGATTATGCATTTATTTTTCATCCATTCTTCTGAATTTAGATCTAGACACAGTTCAGTGTGTTGCCATCCTGAGGGTGAGATCATTAATTGTTGCATCTTTAATTGCTGCTAGATAAATTGTTGCTATAAATTGTGAAAAGCCGACTCACTGGCAGACTGTGTCATGTAACTGTTACAAGAGTTTGGCCGATTTCTGCCTACTGGAGAAAATTTCCCATGTGACAGCAGTCTTTGCAGATCATTGGAATCCGGCCTCCAGTAGCGAAGACCTCAACATTAAAGTGTGAAAACGTGACTTCTCTGGGAATAAGCGGCCTCAACATCGTTGATTTTGTGTTTCGATTTTCGGGCGACCCCAGGCCCGACACATTCCCGACTCCTTTTCCGGACTTTTCTAAGTGAATAAATAAGCTTTTGTAGAACAAAGTTGAAACTTTTAACCAAGCGTCTTTGATATTTTTCTTTTCTGGGATAGGCAGGAAGTAAATTGTCAGCAAAACAATGCCTCGTTATTGTTTTGTTTTCTCTTACAGAGATCTTATTGTCGGGGACCATTTCGCAAGATAGCAATGATAGACATCGTGCTCCTCAGTGACTGTTTCTGTCCACATTGAAACAATTCAGCTCAGCTGTGAAAGCCCGCATCTACGAAATAAATAAGCCATTCTGTAGTTTCTAGGTGCCAATTTCGAGGCCTCGAAAATAACAGGTACCTTAGTTTGATTTAAAACTATATACGTTTAGCTGAACACGGATTCTTTCATTTTACCCATCAATAATGAACGATTTAGACATAAGTTTGAAATCCTTAGCACGTGCACCAATAATTGTTCGGCACCGTAGCAAAGACATATCTCATATACAAAGAATGAAAGCGATTAAAGTGCTTATTAGAGTCTTACTGTTGTGGTCATTTCTAATTTAGTTTTCTTTTTCTTTTCACCCGTCATGCAGAATTATTATGTAGATGATATGAGGTGGTGTACACGACACCACAATTACTTATGATAAATTGTACATTTCCGAAGCCCATATTTCATGCGTCATTTGTTAATGGCATCTGTTAATTACCTAAGTCGCCTGTAAGTGACGTAGTGTTGTCTATTAATTTTGGTTGAACCCCGAGAATTCTTGTGAGAATAGTGTTATTGTTAATTACGTAGTGGTTATTGTTGTTCCCCGTTTTTAGCCAGCCTTGCATGTGAGTAGGACGTGTTGTATTTTTCTGGGCTTTTCGATGGAAAAAAGGCTTGCTTGATAGGTCGCCATGTTTTGGCTAAGCAGTGTAGAACGAAAACTGTTCTAGCTCGTTAGTAACATGTTTTGTTGCTTAGAAGCTGCTGATGTATTTAGCTAATGTTGTAGCAAGCTTCAAATAACTTTTTCTAGTATTTTTACACAGTTTATCTTTATGTCATCGTTGGCTATGAGAAAGCTTAATAAACCCGTTTGCCGTCACCTTCGATTTGATTTCTCTGACTCCACACTACGCAAGACTAGTCAGCATACGGCGCCAGTGAACTTGTTCTACTGACAACAACCGTCAGCGATCCACGGCACTTTCTCTGAAGTGGGGCAAAGGCTAAAGTCACGTTTGCTTTTTCCCCGTCATCGTATTCCATCTCCGCTGACGAATTCCCAGAAATGAGGCTGATCACTGTGATCACTGTGGCTGATCACTGGTATTTTCTATTACAATAATAGTTGGAAACAAAATGCCACTCGTGAGCACACGGTCCAATCAAGATGAAAAAAGATAGTTTAAAAAAAAAGTAAGCCTTTAAAACATAATGAAACATTGGTACGTCAAACAGTATTGGGGTAAACAGCGCGCCATGCCCAAAACGTTTAGTGTAGCAACTAAACTACAGCGAGCAGCAACGTGACATATTTTGACCTTTCAATGTATCATTGGTTTTTTTTTTATAAAGGCATACTTCTTTATCAAAACATTATTTTTTACTTGATTGTATCTTGTGCTTACCAACTGCCTTTGTTTTTCGAACTCCTCTTGCAATAAAATATGTGTGTCTCTTTAGTGAGATACCTCTTTGCAACAACAATGCATTCTGTCAATAAGTGCTGAAACGAACATTTAAGCATGTTATAATCTACTGTTTAATGACTATGCAAACAATGGGCATTGGGCAATGCAACAATGTTTACCTGTGTTACTTTTTACCTGTTACCAAATTCGATCTGCCAACTTTCCCAAGCGAGATACGCAGGTGAGCTTACACCCTATGACATTTAATATGGTGCTGTGGCCTTTGCTGGCTAGTTAACCAGTAACATAAAACTCGACAGTGTTGAAGACACGTTTTCAACATAAAGGAACGTTTTCACACTTACGTTGTTTTTGTTATTGGACCTACACACCAGACTCCAATGATACGCAAAGATTTCCACCACTTGGAGAATTTATCCCCAGTCGACTGAAATCAGCCAAACTTTTGGTACCATTAATAAACAATGTCTGCCAGTGAGCCACATTTTTTACAATTTAGAACAACAATTTATCTGACAACAGAATGTGACAATAATCTCATCTACTTGGTGGTAACACTCCAGCGTGTCTCAATATCCAAATGTGTTTGGACACTTTGGTGAAGTCTTTGTTAAGCGGGAAAATGTATGTAGCCTCCTGCAATCCGAACTAACGTGGAACATTTATTTTTAAATAGTTACGTCAGTGGCGTGATTAAAACCGGTAGTCATTTGGTGTGTACAAGAGGATGTTCTTTGCGAGAGGATGCTAACCACTCGGGTGTCGCACCTCTCTTCGTCAGGGGCCCATTCACAAAGTTTGCGGTGCCCATCTTGTCATGATACGTCCTTGTGTATGCTCTGGGACAGGGGAGGTTATGCCATGAATTTAGGTTATGCTATTCCCATAGATTTAAGTGCGAAGTCCGACACTGGAGGCTCTCTCTATTATATTGCAAAAATTATTATTAAATAATCTTACGTAATTACAGATCAAAGAGTTACAAGTGTTTAAAGAATACGTTCTGCGACTGAGGGATGACCAGAATAAATGCGTGGTATCAAGGGGAGGCTCTGACTCATCCCCGGATAAACAATGCTCATCGGATATCTCCCATTGTAAAAACTTGGGTTTATTCTATGAGCACTAATAGTATCAAACTTACGGAAAATGAGCACCGAGCTGTGAGCTTGTCTCTCTCCTTCTTTGCGACAAGGCCCTGTGAGAGAATTGTAGGGAAGCGCTGTGTCAGGGATGATGATGCTGTGAGAGCCACCCTGATACTCTCCCCCTTCACAAAATGGAGTACCAGGTTGTTTCGGAAAAGAGCCAGTTTAAAAAAAAAACAAGGACACTGAATTGTGCTAAGTGAAATAACAACATAGGCCTGTGCCTGAAGATATCCGTTTACAAATGAAAGTAGGCCTCAACGCACTCTTGGTAAGAAAAAAACTGAATGCCAACAAAAAAAAGGGGTGGGGGCTACCAACTAACGTGGTGTGGCGATAAAATATCGAATAGAAGCATGCTTGCAGACATGCTGTAATACAGCTTTTCGCATGTAGCTAAATCTCAAAATAGAATAGGCACGTAATAGAAGTAAAACACTCGTATGATAAGCAATTGGTTGAATGTCAAGAAAACACAGTTCACAGTCATGCACACAAGGGTTGAACGAAATGTGGTTTGATGGTGTAAATGGAACATTCTACGTAACAGAGACACGGTGGACAAATGCTAGACCCAGTGTGATCGATCGTAAAGTATGCAGAGTGATAATGTCGACTTGGGATAGGAGCAGAGTTCATGGCGACCTGATGGTAGGGTAATGAGTCGGGTTCAAAAATCGATGCACATGCATACGGGAGCGGTGAAGGGGAAAAACATATTCCAAGACATTGTGCCTGGACTGCCACCTTGCAACTGGGGTTTGGGGGAGAGGGTCTAGCTGGACATTAAGAATCTTCCGGACATCCTCGTGCATTGGGGAAGCAAGTTTAATAGTTGCACTGCTCCACTGACCCCGAGTTTATGGCCAGTGAGGGTTGGCGGGTGGGAGGCTCCCCAGACAAACCCAGCAATTTAAAGATGAGCCCGACCCGGAATGCAACAAGTGAGCTTTGGCCCCACTTCCATTGATCCAGACTAATCAAGCAACAATTACATGCACGGCCCCGGGAGGGTGCGAATACATGCCTCTTCTTCCAATTTTTAAACCAGAGCGGGTAAGCAAGCCAGAAAAAGCTGTTGAAAATTTGTGGTTTCACCCATCCTGCACGCTTAGGCAGGGAAGAGTCTGTACTCACCAATGTGCACGCCAACGTAGCGCCAAACAACAACGGCATTTGGATGGAGGTTCACCATGGATCCTGGGCAAATATCATTGAGAGGTAACACTCCTGACATATTAACACGTGTAGGGTATAATGAATGCATATGCATAAAAAATAATTAAAAAATACATGTAGTACAAAAATACTGTATATATAAGAATGTGCTCGTGGCAGTAATATGGTGTGAAAACCCAATGCGAGTGTGTATGAATGGTGAGGAAGCCCATGGGCAGGCAAGACAAATGGCCAAAAACATGCGTGATAGATGATAAAAACCGACATAGGGCGGCTCTTGCGACTGTGAGTGAAAATAATTTAACTGAAAGAAAGAGTCACACGAGACAGTTGGGGCGTGGGTGTTTTCACCGACAATCCCTGATGAAAGGCATTGGGCATGCGGACAACCTATGTTTACCTATGTTAAATATGTACAGGTGGGCCGGTCGGCGATTCTATGTGTGATAGCAAAATGGATAATATATGGTCGTGGGTCATGGGCCTGAGATGTGAATGGCTAAATATCGGCTCGGCAAAACACGTAATGTGCAAAGCAAAAGACTCAAAAGGCATATGGAGAAAAAAAAAATCTAAAATACAATGAGGTCTTACAGCCTCCGCCCTTGGATAAAAACGCAGCATGCAATTAAACTGAACATGAATACACATGAATAAAAGCCAACTGGGTAAATGGATCTGAATAATTCGCTAGATGGCAATAAGTAAAATGCAGGCACATGATTTCGATGGAATCGACCATGAGCACAGCTGCTGATGTGGAGTTAAGCACTGGGTGGTTTGGTATCGAAAAACTCGTCGAAATCATCCAATAACACTTTGGCACAAAACGTTTCGCATCAATGGCATTGTCTCTCGCTGGGCCGTCTTCTTCCTCGCTGCGTTGCCGCGCTTTTTGAGGGGATTCCCGTTGCTCAGCAGCATTGTTACTGATTCACCTAGATGGGGCATTCTGAGACCTGGCGGAGGCTGGTGGAATCATGGTTACTGGCATGCAGGGTGCTAAGTAGCGGCGGCGTGGTGCGACACTCATGTGCGTCGACCAGGCCAATGCCATCGATGACCACCGTTGAAGACTGGCCGACGGAACCACAAAAATCCATTTGCCCTTGAACATTGTTTTGCCAGAATATTAGGTTAACGCCAAAGGACTGTAGTAGAAGAACTTGAAACTGCCCTCGAAAATCAGTTTCGGTTTATGTAGGTGGAACGAGGCCGTCTGTTGCTTCGGAATTGGTGTCGTCCATCTTGTCGGTTAATTACGATTCGTAGCCGTTAGTTGTACTGGTGGTAGGGAGAGTCGATCGGAAAAGAAAGTACCAGGAGACAGTCGAAGATAAACGTTCATAAATTATTTTCATGAGATGTGGGTGTAAGAAAACCATAAGTACAGTTCGAAACGTACGTGGGAATGGACGGGAGATACATAAACGTCACTTTGAATTGTAAGTTGAGTCGGGAAGACGAGCAAAGGGAAGAAAAATAACAGTACATCGGGCGGTCACCGTAGCGAGGTGTGGTTGCCGTCGAGTCAGCCATTGTGCACAAAGTTCATAAAGCGAGTTTTCGACTCACTGATAGTTCTCCTGGTGAAGGTCCCGTGTTCGATATTGTTCAGGCACCAAATTATAGCAAGGGGAGGCTCAGACCCTTCCCCTGATAAATAATGCTCATTGGATAACTTCCATTGTGAAAACTTGGATTTATTCTATGAGCACAAAAGGTATCAAACTTACAGAAAATCAGCAGCGAGCTGTGAGCTTGTTTCTCTCCTCCTTCGCTACAAGACCCTGTGAGAGAAGTGAAGGGAAGCGCTGTGTCATGGATGATGGCACTGTTAGAGCCACCCTGACAATAGGAATGTGGTTCACATCAGATCCTAAATTCAGTACATATTGTAATTTGGTTTCACGGTCAGCTCACTGTAAAGCAGCTATGACCAAACACTGTTTTAGTTCTAAAAATGCCTCAGTTATGATCTCTGCTTGTATGCGAGTCCTGTTTGGTCCCCCCACTTATTAGGTGACATCGATTTGATAGAGAAAGTACAGAGACGCTTCACAAAAAGCCTGGTTGGAATGCATAATCTAACTTACAAAGAAAGACTAGCTAAGATCAGTTTAGATTCATTAGAATTAAGACGGCTTGATGTTCCGTCTCCGCAACAATAGTATAACGAGAGGTCATAATTTTAAGTTAATTGTTGGAAAAGTTAAATTGGACTATCGGAAGTTTTTCTTCAGACAGCGAATAGTTGCAGTATGGAACGCTCTCCATCACATTCGGATAATGCCTGTTCTGTGTCTGTTTTCAGGAAGAATTTAAAGTTGGTTGACCTATAGGTTTTTTAAAACGTTATTGATTTAACTGTATTTTACGTTTATATTCTACATACTTTTTTTGTTTTAATCTATATGCAGTATTTTTTTTTTTTTTACAAAGGACACAGTTCTGCTACACATGGTTATGGCACGTCCATGTTTCTTTTTATGATAAAAGAAATTTCATGTCACGTAAAACTCGTAAAATTACTAACGTAAAACACGTAAAACATGTAAAGCTCGTAAAACACGTAAATCGTTAAATTTCGTAATTTTATGTCACGTAAAACTCTGTGACTGGGGTTCCTTTAGACCCGTTATTTTTTCGTAGCCTCATTTTAGTTTTACTGTAAATAACGCATTTTATTTTCTCATGGAAAGTATATGTTTCTTTTTGTAGTGGTGCAACCTCACTTTAGGCCAGGTGTCACTGGCTGTCAAGCTCATCTCTGGACCAATTCGTTTTTTTTTTTTTGCGAATAAAGTTTTAATTATTATTATTATTATATTCTTTATGTCGTCGCACTTTTGTATCATACGTTGCATTTGTATGTCTTTCCTAGTTTAAATATGTAAGTAACCGAGCAACACTTTCCAATCAGAACGGTTATCTTGCTTTTTTTTTTTTAGGCTTGCGTAGCCTCCTGCCGATTTCACAAAATAATGGAAAAATACAGATGCGTAGATCCGTCATTTCCTCTGGAGCCTGTGTTAAATTTTTTTCGAAATGGAACACATAGAGTGTGTAATTATACAGGTAAGGTAAGTCGAGTTGGCCACCAACCCCTACCTCTCCAGTTTTAATTGGTGTGAACATTTCCAAATAAAAACTATTCATTAGCCATTTCATACAATAGTGTATGGTAGAAAGTAGTTTAGTTGTAGTTATAGCCTTTAGGGAATTACAATTCTGGTAGTGGCAGAAATTAGGCTAATATTAAAGCTAACTAGCTGGTGAGCATTTAATAATTACTGCACTGTGGTAGCAAGTCTTCAGTGCACTGATAGGATTGAGGCGAGAGACTATCCACTGTTTTACTTACTCGTGGAGAGAATTCTGGATTAGTCTATCTCCCAAAGCAAAACTTTGTAAGAGTTCCCACAACACGTGTTCACCGTTCGAACTCGTGATATCGAATACCAAGTTCTTTCGTCAATGTAATCCCACCAGCTAAGGCTTTAAATGTTAAATGAAACACTTGAAAATTTTACAGTAAGCATTTTTCAAATTTTTCATTTCCCCTTCGAACTCAATGAGATTAACTTAGCGAAAAAACTTAGTGTTAGATATCATAGCTGCAAACAGCAAAAAATCTATGTGGGAATCCTTAACACAACAACTAAGACAACTTTTCTATCTTTTGCCGATGATAAGGTCCACCAAAAGTTTTTCTTATAACTCGGGTTTAAAGTTATAGCAACGGAAGTGGGTTTACGTGAGGAACTTTAGGGGTATCCTAACCTTCATGGGGATATTCACCAAAAATCTTTATTATGTAGCAATGGGCAAAGCAATAATACTTCTTTTCGTGGGTTGGTTGTCGGGCTGCATATACTCACTTAATGTACGTTATTGTGTGCCAAAGAAGTTGTCCATGATTGTAGTTCTACATTGTAGCAAAATGCCATTTTAACTGCCGTTAAAACAGTATTGACATTGACTGGTAACTGAATTTGCACTTCATTAACCTCCTAACTAGCAATAGGCACATTACATGTAGATAGCTAACTTATCTAATTGCAAATAAATCAACTTTCCACTCCGCATAGAAGATTTTACTTCCACGAAACTCTTCGTTCTCATAGCATTTTCAGTACCACATCTGATACGCTTAAATCATCAGTACAGTAACTAGCTGATAGTGTAGTGATTTGCTTCTTTCAGAGTCCTTGCTGTCTACTGGATTATTTCTCATTACTCTGCTAATACACATTTCATCCTATCATGACTGTTTAAATAAAAGCTATGTACTTATGAATTTATGGATGTGAAACAACGTATGTTTGGAAAAGAATTTTTTTTGTCAGCTTTTCAAACACGGTGTTTGTCACCTAATTCACCTCCATGTTGGTTCTTTCTCTTCTGCTTGGAATCCGTTACAACAAATTAGGACTATTGTAAGAAAAACATAGATTTTTTCCTTCAAGTACTGCTCTGTAGAAAAATACATATTCAAGCTGAAATGGTTAACTTCAAATGGTTAACCTCAAATGGTTAACCTCAAAAGGCATAATTGAGTAGTAAAACTTGTTAACCATAATACGGACTGTAGTGGTGGAACTCAAGAAGATTATTTTCCTCTGGCTTGCCTTAACGTGCAGTGTAAAAATAAAACAAAAATCAGCAACGTCACTTAATAAACATTGCAACGTTGAGGTTCCGCCCCTACTGTGGTAGAGCTTCACACCCAACAAGAAAATGAAAGTTAAAATTATATAAAGCAAAGTGTTTGTGTTGGGAGGTTGGTGTAGTGAGTTCACCGCATAGGGCATGAAATGTTGCTTTCCTTCCTATTTTTCACTGCATGACAAGGTTTTTTTTTTTTTTCTAAATATGTTAAGTAAGTTGTAATCTATCTATATATAATAGGCTTAGGTTAGGCAAATTCATCATGCACTATAATGAAAGAGGGTGAGCAGGTCCATTCTTGCCACGGAAGCAAAGAAAAAGAGCGAACGGCGGACAATGTGAATAGATCTGCCCTATAACAATCAGTAACAAACTAAATACTGCTTGCTTGAATGATGCTGGCTATTAGAGCCGACTTGAATAGTTTAAAAGTTGGTATAGTAACGATTACTGCATGCAAGATCGTTGTTACGGTATTTTCGCGCCATTTACTTCCCTAAGGGGTTCCAAGGTAAGGGGAGCAGGGATGGGTGGTAAACAGACAACACAATAGGGGGAATACGGGGAAGGGGACTTTCCCTAAAACCAAACACTACGGGTTCCAAGGGGGGGGGGGGGGTAAAAAGGGGGGATTTTGACCCTTCAAAGGGGGACGGGGGGGGGGGGGAACGCAAAGGATGGGGGAACAGGGCTACCAGACAGGCTGTAGGAGGGGAAAGCCGGCCACACAATGGGGGAACGTTCGGGGGGGGGGAGTTTGTAGGGGGGACTGGGGCCAGTCGGCCGCCCTTTAAAATTCATGCTGCCCAATAAGTATTTCACTCGCGCATGCAGGAACCAGCTAGACTGGCGTATGTAACGCCGGGGGTGCAGCTGGTAATATATATTGTACTAGCAGAGTCACTCGCTTCGCTCACTCATTCTGCATGGTCTCACTACGCTCGAGTTCATTTCGAACTGTTACGCTTCTGAACATACGTACTAAATCAAAAACAATCTACTGTGTTTGGACCAAACATCTGAATGACGTAGTTAGGTTTCGAGTGGTGTAAACATTTCAGCAACACATTAGATAGTAACCTGTCCTATTTTTTACTTTGCTTTAGTTGTGCCTTTCCCCGAACAATCAAAGAGTTCGAGTGCAACACTGGTACAATTTGTCTTTTTGCACACTGGCTAAAAAATGCTGATTTTGGTTGTTTCGTTCACCCAAGCATCCGCCTTCAGTCGCTCTTCCCTTGGTTAGAATAAATATACCAATGAATCTTTGGTTGGCTTTTAAAAATAAAGAAACTGGTTGATGATTTCCTGAAAGGAAAGTAATTTCTTTCAGTGACCTGACATAAATCAATCCCAACCCTGACCCGGTCTCCGCGCATTGACTTTTGAATATTTTCATGTGAAATACATAGAAACAGCCATAGCATACGGAGACTGTGGTGAAGCCCAGTGTGCGGCCATATGATCGAAAAATATATTTGAATTCTTTCATGGGAAATAAATAGAAACACCAGTCGTAGTACACAGTGACTGTAGTAATGCCAGGGTGCAATCATCCTGTGGTTGGGAAACGAACCCTGGTCGTCCGATATTGTAAACATCTAGTGTACCTGTATATCTTCTCATCTTTGTTTCTGTATATCTTCTCATTGCAGTTTCGTTTCTCTTTATGGGAAATGAATACATAAATAACTGAGTAAACAAAAACGAATTCGTTTGATGCTTAAGGTAAGGTTTAACTGATCCGAAGTCAAAACAGCAAAGTAACACAAATAAGCTTTTCTGTAAGGTTTCAGATACTGCAGTGTTGCTATACTGTTTAGTCCACGTGAAACCTTACTGCTGTATTTAAATGTTTTTACCATTTTTACTTTTTTCACACGATAGATCATCTAAGAAATGATGCATTCTACTTGGTTAAACGATATTGCTGGAAAATGTTTAAAAACTAATCGTCTTAGTGAAGTTAGTGTGCTTAGTACAGCCACAGGTAAGTCAGGGTTCGTGCTAGTCCTTGAAAACCTGGAAATGTCCTAGAAAGTAATAATAAAAATCCATGCTTGAAAACGTGCTTGAAAATCATGAAAAATGTTACATGTATCGTCAGTATGGTGATAAAAGGAAAGTAGACGACGTGACTGAAAAACACGTGCCTAAAAAATATCAGAGAGTGCAGCCTTACATTATTCTTGGTTTGTTTGGGCATGAAAAGTTTTGAAATTTGGGCTCTGGCTTTAATTGTATTTACGTGTATAATGGTCGGATACAGCAGTAAGCTTTCACGTGGACTAAACAGTACAGCAACACATTCACGTCGTCTACTTTCCGTTCATCACCCCTCTGATAACACATCATTTTTTCAAGATTTTCAACACTTTTCCAGGCATGGAATTTCATTATTATTTTCCACGGCATTTCAAGGTTTTCAAGAACACGCACGAACCTTGAATTATCTGTAGTGCTGTGCTAAGAACACTAAGATGATTAGTTTTATAACATTTTCCAGCGATGTCCTTTAGCCAAGTAGAATGTACCAATCGTTAGCTGATATATCGTGTATGAAAGTAAATATGGTAAAAACATTTTACTACAGCAGTAAGGTTTATGTGGACTTAACAGTACAGCAACACTGCAGTATCTAAACCCTTACAAGAAAGTTTATTAGTGTTCCTTTGCTATTATGACTTCGGATCAGTTCAACCTTACCTTAATCATTAAACGAGTTCATTTTTGTTTTCTAATTATATATATACATTACAACATATGTCAACATCGTTTTGGGCTTTTGTGTTTAAGTGCAATCAGGTTATCAATGTTATGAGAGTCAGTCGATATGTAGAGATAAAATACTTTTCAATCTTCCATTAATAAATACCAATGATCTCAGCCATGAAATGCCACGGTATGCAACAACTATCATGTGATAGGGACTGCATCTATCATGGTTTGAATCACGGAAGAAGTCATCAACAACATTCTTCTTGTTTGGGGGGAAGAAACACAAGAACCAATCTAAATCCGTGAACACTAATGCCCCTAATAGGGGTCGGATAAACAAGGGGAAAAAAAAATATTCGAATACTCGCAGTTTTTTGTATTGAAACTTCCAAAAGACCCCAGAAAGTATGAAGACACACGCTAGTGTGTTGCCCGCTAAGATGAAACGATAACATCCAGATAAAATGTATATATGAGCATGGCGGCCTCTAGACACGTTGTGTCTTTACAGCAAAGGTAGTTTGGCTGTTTTCAGCCATCCGAGGATAAATAACAATGCAGCAGGAAAGGCTGAAACTTGTTTAATCGGGAGACTTTGATCGCCTGACAACATAAAAGTCACTGTTAGTGACACAGCTTAACGTTTTATTGTTGAAAAAACGACACGAATAACGTTGATATTTGCCTAATTACTAGTTACTGGCTACTGACTTCTGGCTAACGCTTTTTTTGTATCACAAATATAAATTCTTCCATGTGGTGGATAAAGCTGGTTCTTAGCTCATTTTACAGGTATTGATCTGGAGAAGTGCCCTTTTCATAAGGCCTTATCTAATTGGGCAAGTGGTTTAGGGGTTAGGGACCTCTAAACGACCATATTGATTGTTTTACATTGTTTTAAGCATTGTTTTTATGCAACAATGCCAAACTGACAATTAAATAAGTTCGTGCGTTTACAAGGAGATACTGCAATACTAATAAAAATGGTAATCAAATGAAAAAAAGGTGATTGCTGTTCTCAAAATTTAAGAAACCAAAAAAAAAAAAAAAAAGAAAAGAAAAAGAAATGGACCAGAAAACTAGGTTGGTGTTTCCATTTCATAATTACTAAGAAAAAATGGATTTCATCAATTTGGACCAAAAAAATCTGATATCTACCCCAAAACAAAACTTAAGGATGCCTTCTAAGCTTTTCGGCCGTGTGAAGTCGTGATATTAAACGCCAAGCTCTTTTGCCAAGCTAATCCCACCAACTAAGACTTCAAACGTTAAATGAAATAATTGAAAATTGCGCAGTAAGCAATTTTCAAATATTACATTTAACCTTCGAACTATTACTCGGTGGGATTAGCTTGGCGAAAGAGCTTGGCTTGGCACTTGATATCACGACTTCACGCAGCCGAAAAGCTTGTCGGGAATCCTTAACAAGTTTTGTGTTGGGGTAGTTACAGTATTATGGCCTGTATAGTATCCAAAAAGCGTTGTTATTGTTTGTTTGTTTAATAAATTCTTTCATATCGTTTACTTACACCTTTTCAGAATTCATAACAGACATGGAAGTAAAACTAGCGGAATGCTCTTGCTTAAAAACCTGCAAGTAAGTTGAATTTTTATTAGAAAATGTGTAGTCGAATGTGTAAATTTTATTTTTGGCAACACTAAAAGCACGAACAAAATGCATACCAGTGGGAGTTCAAAAACAGCATATAACATAGTTGTAAAAAAATTGTTGTTCAATTCATAAATTATACTCTAGCATGTTTTCGGAAGACAAAATGTTCATACTAATATATTACATTTGTTACGCATCCATTAAAAATCGTTACAAAGAGTTACAAAATCTGGATGAACTGGATTTTTGCTGCAGATGTGCTGCAGCCTAGTTTTGGAAGTCTTCCAATGAAATACAAGAAAAAAATTGATGTAATACTAAAACGAAAGAAACATTTTTATTTAAATGCAAACTTGAATGTTAGTTGCGCTTCTGCTGTGCACACAAGTTACTTAATATTAATTCCTTTTATTTATTGCCCAGAGAAGCTGTTATTACACCATCAGCCACAACATCATCATTAATGAAAGTAAGTTATAAATAATGCAGCCCATAACCTAAGTTAACATTATACATATTTCCAGAACTTGGTATAATTTTCATACGGTATTGAAATCTTTAGTAGTTAAGATGTAAAGTAGGAAAGTCTAAAGGCCGAAAAACTTTTTTTCTTTATTTAGTTTTTCACATGTAGTTTTGTGAAAATTTGATTCTTTTTTTTTTTGTGTGTGTGGTAATTTCGAAGATTAGCTGAATATTTAATCGCAGTTTACACAACTGATTTTAAATAATATTGTTAAAAAATAAATAAAAATAATATTTTCCCACAGAAGGTGGGCAAGACTTGGAAGGGTGGTGGGCCACTGATACCAATCCTGAGATGGGTTTGGGCAGCATGGTGGGATAGACAAAATTACGGAATTACGGTTTGGATCAAATTCAAACCATCTAGAATACTCCGGAAACCAGACACGGTACTTTTCGAGACTTGTTTCCTCGGTCAATAGTACGCGGAATAAGCAGAAAAATATTTCACTTCCGGATACCAGCATCAAACTTTAGGTGCTGAATAAATACATATCAAAGGCTGTAAATCAGCCGGGAGACAACCTCAGAAGCGATGACGTCACGTGCAGTGACGTCATCAAAATAGCCGCCAAGCAGATTCTTTAAAGTCGCACATCTCAGAAACTACTGAACGGATTTTAATGAAACAGGTGTCATTTTAAAGCTAAATTTTTAATCTGTAATCAAGGTGTCTACATCTTTTGCTATAAATATAATCGTTTTCGTTTTATTCCTGCAATTTGATAGTTTTCCACATTTCTTGCAATTTTCTTTACTTGTTACTGCCAAAATTAAATATTTACGCAATATTAAATGTTACATTGTTGAAAAATCACTATAATTACAGAATGGGTGTTATGGTATGCTTACATATTAATTAGGCTTGTAAAATGTAAGTAAACAATGAACGGTTTACTAACAATAATCATTTTCATTTATAAATACCATTTATTCTCAACAAACAAATTACATTAGCAACTTTACTTTGAATATAATGGTTGGGTAAAATGTTTACGCTAACGATCTGGTTAGGTTATAGGTTAAGTTAACTCATTAGGTTAGGTTAAGTGTTTACTTGTATTACAATGGTTTAGATTTGTCCCACTAAAATCGTAAACTATGAGATGGCCAACATTTGGAAGTCGTGTCAATATAATCCACCCAAAACCAAAACTGGTAGAAAAACCCGCCAA